>JARGXW010000188.1:0-230025 GCA_029204085.1 Mycena sp. CBHHK59/15
CGCTTCTTGATCGCCCTTAATGCATGCCAGAAGCAGAGCTGGTGCTTCGCGTCCAGGTACTCCGCCATGAACACATTAATTTCGGACCAATCCTTGTCCGTAAGCATGATAATTGCGCGGACTTTCCACACCATTCGGAAGTGCGCAAGGAGTTGGCGCAGAAACTGTTCCTTTCCACCAGCTGCACCATCAGATATTGACTGCACGAGAAGATATCCTAACAGCATTCCGGAGCCGTAAACCTCGCCGAGTAGCGCATAAACCTCGTAGCGAGAGCCGTTTGTATCCCCTAAATTTGAAATGAGTAACTGTTCTGAAATTTAATGCTTGAAGCAGCAAACATACAGGCAGAGTCCAAGGAGAGTTCACAGACTCAACCGCCAACCTCACATAAGATTTTCGGAAGCGCAAATGCGATGGCAGTGAAGCCTGGCTGGGGGGTGAGTGGAATAGGTTCGATACTATACAACAGCTCCTTTGCGGTGGCTGGGTTGGTGTCGGACCAACTGAACTCTTGCAGCAGAATATTTGCTGATTTGAGCTCGTTAAGGCTCCAACCATTTAGTTTTCGTTTACGGAAACCCGTAAACTAAACGAAAACGGTTGGAAAATGTTTATAAACCGTTTAAAACAGTTTATAAACAGTATTTTGGCAGGGCAATCTGGAAAAGATATCCGAGGGCTGTCTGACCGGGAATCATGGTCCGAAATGGACTCACAAGCATCACTTTGACACCTCAATTGTACGTCACTAACCTGGATAAGAGCTGGGGTGCCAATGGCGGGGGCGGGATGAGGGCGGGATGCAAGGCGCGTGGCGAGCGGAGATATCCACGTGCCATCAATCACATGTATAATTACTAAATTCGGAAACCTCCGCCCGATCCCAACCCAGTCCCGTCCATAGCACACCATACAGTTAGTATCTCGTTATTCTGCTATTACTCACACAGTATGGTGACACTGAGCCATATTTAGGTCCAGAATCCCGCCATCGGGCCTCTATCGGGTCGGTGGATTTTCACGACCATTTGAACCATTTGTTTACCATTTGTTTACCGTTTACAAGGGTCCGTAAACTAAACGGAAATAAAAACGGTTTTCACCGTTTAAAACCGTTTATAAACGGAAACCATTGGAGCCTTAGAGCTCGTCGGGGTCACGTTTCCATTCCATGGAGTTAACTTCTGCCCACATGGCGTAGATAACCTTACACGTGAAGGAGGGCTTGGGGTGAGTCTTGAGGATCTTGTCCCAGAGCTAATATACATCATGAGCTCGTGTGAGAATACAGTAGAACCCATGTGAATCACCTGTCCCGGACTTAACTTAGGATTGTTGTGGACAAACTCACCCACATCTGGCGGGACATCGATTGACCATGGCCAATAAGGTATGTGGTCCTCCTTATGGCCTATTTTTACGAATGCAAACTGGTCCCAATTGTTGATGATGATGATCCGTGTCATTCGAAAGCATCCATGGAGAGTTTGTCCCGGTGTTTTGCACCCTTGCACTGAGTTTTCTTAGGTGCGTGTTGACGGGACTCGGTCTGGGCACAGTGGTACATAAAGCGCGAAGACGGTGTTCGCTTATGGTCGTGTTTATTGTGATAGCTATAAGAATATCTCAGCGCAGCATAATACATCAATCATTTTTATGACATACACGAATCTGTACTTCATTCGGCTCCAGATTTTGGCAGCCAAATCATCCGAACGTTCACGCCGCGTACCTGAAAGAGCAGAGATGTCGACACATGCCTCCAGCTCAAGCCCGAGGTTCTCACCTTGTTGCGTAAGTTCATCAAGGAAGTCCTGTAAAGGAAGCACGCCCAGACCTTCGCTGCGGTCTGCATCCTCGTCGCCATCTGCTGGGGCCAAATTTTCTTTGGCTGCGGCTCTGTGTTCCCAAGCCGACTCGCATTGTGGTGTGGCCGAGCGTGTCGGGCTTTGGTTTGGTCGTATTAGGTTCTCCTGTCGTAGCTTAGTCATCATATTGGGTTTTCCTCCGCTTCCACCCACCCGCTGCGAGCCCCGTTGGCTCCTCTCCGGCCCCAGAGATCCCGCGTGGTCTCCATTTGGTGATGAGAGTGTGATTCGCTCTCCCCCACGTTCCCCTCAGACCAGATTGGTTTCCTTAGTCACCACTCAAGCTTTCTCGAGGCCCCCTCTAGCTGATTTCTTGCCTCATTTTTTCTTTCGACCAACCCATTTTCTGCCGACCTGTTCACACCCGGCACCTCTCGACTCGGACGCGTTTTCACGCACCTCGACATCCCGCGACTGCCACGTCACCGTCCCACGACTGCCACGTCACTCGCAATGTATCGTAGCGCTGGAAAAAGAAGCTGGAAGAAGGAGATGGCGGAGATGCGGAGAATTCAGGCCGAGGAGCGAGCACGGGCAGCCGCAGTAAGCACCACAATCCATTCCCTCGCTCCCCACACCATCCCCCTTCCGCCTTCGTACTTGTCGTCGCATCACACGCCTACACTTGTGTACGACCATTCCACCCGTTCACTCGATGACACGTCCCCGGACATCATTCCCCTCGGTGCCGATGCCGCCCCGCTTGTTATTCGACGCGACGACGTCATCTACGGCCCGGTGTCTCGCAGCCCCAGCCCGCCGCTGCGCTGGTCCGACAACGTGCCCGACACCGTCCACACTGTCTTGGCCCCGCATGCTACACCTGCAGCCCGCGATTTTTCCGACCTTCGCACCACGCACCCTTGGCGCACAATTCGGCGCCGCAACCACCGCCTTCTCCCCCAGCGTCGCCCGTTGCCACGATCGTTGCCCAAGACGAACCCCATTCTGCGCATTCCGCTGCCGCCGCTACCACCACCGTCCGCCCCAATCCATGTGCTGAGGACTCCAGCACCATGCGAGGTTCCAGCGCCACCGCTGCCACCGCCGCCGCCCAGCCCTCGGCCGCCCGGTCTTTCACTACGTCCCGTCGATCTCCTCCAGCTACTGCTGTTGCACTGTGACGACCCGATCCACCCCGACTACGTCCCTCCAGTCGATATGCCGGCACCTGTCCTTTGTCCATGCCCGGCGGACCACGTTCCTCCTCCCGTAACTGCCCCCATCGCCCCCACCTTTCCTGCACACACCTCATATGGTCCAGTCCAATCCAGCCTTGCTCTCGCGTGCACAGGCCAGAAGCGCTGTGCTGATGCTTCCGAGGACCTTTTTGACCTTGTTTGGGGACCCTACGCGGGCAACAAGCGCAAGAACATTATCATGGAACTCCCCGGGGATCAGTTTGTTTTCCTGTGCATGCTGGTCGAGTTTGTCGCACTCGAGCCTGTCTTCGCGGATTTCCTGAATCCAGTGATTGCGGATTTTGCGAACGCGTTTGTTGACTATTCTTTGCGGGATTCTTTTGGTTAGCTTGATGGCGCGGGGTCGCGCCTGTCCTCACTTCCCTCGGACGTTTTTTGGAGGGGGGTGACTGTGGTGTGGCCGAGCGTGTCGGGCTTTGGTTTGGTCGTATTAGGTTCTCCTGTCGTAGCTTAGTCATCATATTGGGTTTTCCTCCGCTTCCACCCACCCGCTGCGAGCCCCGTTGGCTCCTCTCCGGCCCCAGAGATCCCGCGTGGTCTCCAGCGTGTACGACGGTTACAGGCAAGACAAGTCTTCAATCATGTGCCATTTGCTTTCGTCCGAAACTCGTGTGCAGTCTTGGTCGTTTTACAGTTAGAACAGCGGAACAATTCTTCGACGTCCGGCATGACTAGAAGCTGATGCCGAAGCCACTTTGACGTGAGAACAGGTGGGGAGGTGGTGATAGTGAGACGCGTCGCGACGTGTTATTTGGCCGTGATTCACATATTACTACAAGATCAGCCGCCGCTTCGCTCCAGCAGCTCAAAATCAAACGCGTCATTAGAGCACATGTAAGAGTGAAGAAAGCGGACAAAACCATTGTACAGTGGAAAAAATTACAGGGCACAAAAATATATGTTTATGCATTGATAGACCACACAGTAATACAAAGGAATCTTCAATCTGGGCCCTGCATACTTTGCAGTGATTATGAGACACGAAATAAAATTGTCTCCCAACTGAATCGATTGGTGTAGACCCGGCGGCTTGGCAGAAAATCTTGGATGGCAGAACTTGACACGGCCAGACCCCCACCTGAAAGAAATACGATGAAACCAGGAGGAAAGCATTTCTGGGTTGAAGGGGAGAAAGGTGGGCACATTGCGAGTTCCTAGGTGGCAGTAACTTGAACATCTTTGCTTTTGGGTTGAGAATGAGGGGCCAGAATCGAAGGCGACAGCAGTACGGAAATTTGGCGGAAGAAATTGAACACAGAGAGCCCAGACCAGAGAGTTTGAGAATGTTGAGGTTCGATCACTCGAGAGCACCAAAATCAGAGGCGGAAACCGACGGGGGAATTGGCGGTGAGTAGCATGGGGTCCTTTTATACATGGATGATCATCGGAAATATATAGCTGTGGGCTACATACCAGTTGCTGCGAAGAACTGCGGGGTGGGTCAGCTGGTTGAAGCGATATATTTAAGTCTAACTCTCACTCCATGAGCTCAAGAATAGTGCATTTATGGGGTTCCCAATTCTCACTGCGGAAGACCACCTGTTCGACCGAAACAGGGTGAGTTTGTTTTCCTACTGTAGCTGAAAATTTGAGCGCAGTTCGCAGCAGTTGCGGCGGAGTTTCGCAGGCCGTGGATAGCGCCCCATGCCCGTGAAAATGTAGAAAGAACACCGTCGTTGAACAATGAGAGGAGAGGACACATACAGGCGTTTGCATAAAAACCTGCAGTCGTGATTTCACCGCGCCGTGTTTGTTCGTGTTAAATGTTGATGGATGTCTTGATTGTGACCGGTGACATCTTCCCAGTATTATCTTCCCCATCGATTTTCGGCTCGAATGCACCTGAATCGCAATAGAAAAATTTTAAACGTTCAAGCCATTTGAGTTTGGAATTTTTAGAGGACCAGGGTAGCGAGCTAGCGATTGGTTTTTACGAGGTTGAAGTCACACCCATCAAAGTTTGGCCGATTTTAACACAAACAAACACGGCGCGGTGAAATCACGACTGCAGGTTTTTATGCAAACGCCTGTAAAGGGGATGGACCTAGATGGGGAATTTGCACAGGATTTCGAGCTCGTCATAGAACGGTTATTTGTGCAAGCGGACGGCAGGAGACGGAGCCAAAAGCAGTCAAGCTATATGGAGAAGGGAACCAACAAGTACAAATTGATGGGCACCGCCGAATGAGCAAAATCTTAAAGAACGGTTAATTAATTAATATTAAAAGATCCCGGCCGGCAGATCATGTGATCCACAACAAACCTGCTGGGTCAATTGCGGCGAGTCACCCAACTGACAACTGCGCGGAGAATGCACGAGACTCTTCGACCTGACAATATCTCGCGTCTTCCTGAATCTCTTCAGGTGCGGCAACCGGAGTCTCGGCCGAATTCTTGCGGCTAACCGAATGCATAGGACGTGGCGACGTGCGCCATGAATGGTTCTTTATCCGACCTCGAGGACGTGGCTGCATGGGCTCGGAATAAACCCAAAATTCAATCGATTTTACTTCTCCCTGTTTTCTTCGCGAATCTCGAGCTCTCAACCATGCCAAGTCCAGACGAGATGGATGTGCCCAGCCTTGCCCCACCTACTGTCGAGCGTATCCTGAAAGCCGTCCGGGCATTGGACGCAATTGTTTCTATTCAAGGAATCGTGCCTGCGTCAGGCGTAGACATCTGGCCGCGATTCTGGGGCTGGACGAAATTCGTCCACACGTACCGGGACAACTTTCCACATGCACCCACCGAGATGAGGCTCGGTATGCGGATGATGCGCCTAATTACGCACATACAGCGTGACAAGGGAAGCAGGAGCCTCGTCGATGCTACGACAGGGTTTCGCACTCTCGTGGCCAGGATTTGGGTCCTTCTTCAGGCTGTGAATCCGGAAAAACGCAACATCGGCTTCAATCAGTTGTCTCCTTTTATCCGCTTCCATATCAAACCATCCGACCCGACTCATCTTGAAGAAATTATTGAGGGCGCCGGTGGAAGCGTTGACGCATTGGCTTCCCTCGTGGTGAACCATCTCAAGCTCCTTACGCCGGCCGCGCTCCCCGCCGAGTCCATCGAAATTCTCGATCTATTCGACGCGCTCTTCACATTCATAATGGAGATTGATGATCAACCTAATCCACTAGCCGGCACACACGGTCCCGTATGTGCTGCGCTTCTATCGAGCGGAATTGTCCCGGCCCTCGCCACTGCCATCAAGGTCCTTGCTGAAGCTGCGGAGAGTCATCAGTCGTCGGTTGTGGTGAACAATTTGATCGTTACATTGAAAGCCAAATTGTATACTCCTCCAGCAGACCAATGGATCGCCCAGGCTATAGAGGCGGGATTTCTTCGTGGTCTTGTGTGTCATGCTGTGCGAGGCACCGGACCGATGGATGATTCAACTCTGATAGCTATTTTTGACGCGACCTTACCACCGTACACGGTGCACTATTCTGTCGTTTCAAAGCTCGGAGACGCCCTGCGCGACGTCAAGGATTTGGTGCAGGCCTCAAAATTCAGGCGGTCAAAAGCTTTTAAATACTGGAAGTCTTTTCAAGATCTGGCCGAGGAGCGTCTCTTAGTGCTTGAGCACTTCCACGCCAACGTGTCGAAGAGAGCCTGTGACAACATGGAGGTTAGTCTCGTCCACTCCAACTTCCAAGATCGACGTGAAATTCCGTACCAGTGCGGAAAGATCGCCGAAAAGACTGCGTTCAGGCGCTGCGCGGCCTGCCAGAAGCGGTATTACTGCTCAGTAGAATGCCAAAGTATTGATTGGCACGAGGGCCCGCACCGCGAAGTGTGTGAAGAGCTTCGTACACTTTTTCTCGGTGAGCATTCATTCTCGTATTCTGCAGCATCAAGGACGAGCCGACCCCCGCACTCCAGATCCCCTCAGCAAGAAGAACCTATCGTTCCTCCGCACGGTGCTAGACTATGACTACCAGGCGCAGAAGCACGACATGCTCTGCCAGCAAGTCGCCTTCATCCGCCAGCACCCGGGCGAGCCGTTCGCCGCCTTCTGCAATTACAAAGGTGGCCGGCGCTCGATCGACATTATCCCGGCTAAATCCCTAGAGAAGACCGTGGGCCCCACAGGGCGCTACACCGAAAATGCCTCGCGTGCAGCGCGCAGCGGCGGGCGCATGGAACTGCACTTCGTGCTCGTGTGGGACCATGCAGAAGCGCGGGTGAGGCCTAGAATTTTTCCCCTCCGACGAAGTAGTTCCAAGCTGTACGACGGTCTACACCAGCTTGCAAACGACACATCACTGGTCAAAGGGAGGTCTAGACGTCTGATCGACAGAATTTATGTGTTGGTGGCGGAGACGGATCCAGAGCTGGTGGAGGTTCACGAGCGAAGTGGATGACATATAGTTTTACCTGCTTTTCTCCATCTGAGTCTAACTATTGTTTACTGAGCACTGAAATTTGAACGTCGATTACAGAAAAAGCGGTAGTTACAGCGCCAGACAGAAGCACGGCAGCAACCCAGCAGATGAGCGACTAACTTCAGAGCTCTTCAAAGACAGCAGAGTGGTCAGAAGGAAAGACACGCGGGGGGGTCTCGTGACTACTTACCACCACCATCTCGGTGGTGGAAAAAGGGCTGCGGGCTCCCCCCCGTCGCAGTACGCCGACGCGGGATGCAGTATGCTCTCTCCCACAATCAAAAGTGGGCCTCCCTCTGGGAGAAGAGCTTATAGGGCTATACGAGTCGATAAACAGCCGAATACTACACGAATCAAAGTGTTGATCACATCCAAACCGCATCGTAATGTCCACAGCGCCGTTCATCTGAACCCTAACTCTTGGAGCACCCTGAGTAATGAACTGGTGCATGTGAACACTTGGCGAACACGCTCCGGTGCTTGTCCTTGGTGTATCGGAACACCGATTACCCAATATGGTGCGTGAGAAACTTACATAAGCGGCAAATGTCGACGAAAGAAAAACTCGACTGGTGCTCATTCAACCAAAGAAGCATTTTTACACTCGAAAAAAATGAGTTCAAAGAATATTATACTGCTCAACCAATATTTTGAATTTTAAGATTCTGAGACCAAGGATCTGTTCAATGGGTCCAAATACACCATTTCCTGGCTTTACTTTGTGACCCAATGTTTTGTGGCCGGAGCCTTGCTGCTGTCACGCTCTGATCACGTGAGCCTCGTAGAGAGTGACTTGCGCCTATCTTACGACAATTTGCCACGTACACGACTCGCGTATGCCATCAACCTTGTGGAATCTTCCTTCACTCCCCCACCACACCCGCTGAGGGACACCGAGTCGTGCGTACCCATCGTAACCCACTGCCACGTGGCCTAACCTCAACGCAGAAGCCCTGGATACAGCAATCCCTGCGAGAGAGCCCACCACCCCGCCACAGAAAGCACTCAAAAGATCACGCGGCGACGCTCTTCGAGAGATTCCCCACAGCGAACGTCCATCCCCAGCAAAGAGATACGAGGGCAAGGGCCCCCGAGTTGAGCCGCAACCCAACCCCTTTGCCACTGACGAGCCCAGCGCTGCAGCCCGCCACCTCTCGCTTCAGATAACCACCACACGCACTCTGTGCCGGCGCCGCAGCCCCCCTACCCCCACACGCACCAACCTCACGTCCCTCGTCGACGACAGGTATAACCCAGACGACCCCAACGACTCGCCCATCGAGAACCACCCCTTCTTTAAACCCCCATCTCCCAGTGTATCCCCTCAGCCACTGCGCCGAGGCCACCAGCCACTGAGCCGAGCCCGCCCCCATCCCCTCTGCTGCCATGCCCCCCGCCCTTGAGCCATCTCCCTCTGTCACTGCACGCCCTGCTCCTGATGACGACGTCCTCATGGAAGACGTCGATGTCGAGCCTGCCTTCATGAAACCTACGCGCACATTATGGCTCACCGCGGAGCCCGCCAACAGTTAAAACCCGCCACCGCCCATCTCCGGTCCATGATGCTGACGACTCACAGGCGCTTGTGCACTGGGTGGGCTTCCAGAACAACGAACCGACATGGAACATGCCCGTCATCCCCAACCACGTCGCGCTTGACAATGTCAGCAACGACGTCCGCGAGGCTGTCGAGAAAAACCCTGAGCAGTACCTTGCTGTCACCATCTTCTGCGGAGGCTCAGTGCTCAATGAGAAGTACTGCACACGGACGCCCTCGGCATCCTCGAGGAGGTTACGGGTAAGAATAAAATCACCCTCATCCGCCCACAAGCTAAGGCTGCCGCCAGGGTGACTCCACGCCGAGGAGTGGTGGGGAAACCTGACAAGTTCGTCGGCCCCATGATCCTCCTTGGCTGCTGCTCAGATGTGCAAGCCCGAGGCGATCTCACAGGACAGGGGACCTTTGCCTCCTCCTGCGCTCTCGCTATGCATGTCACCCTCTTCGACGTCGCGGTGCTCTCCTCGGCTATAGGGTTCTTCTGGACCGACATCACCGACCCCCCCGGGCTCACTGGGAGGCGCCTCTGCCACACCGCATACGAAGGCTGGATGAACTCCCCCAAAATGCTCAGCCTCATCGACCGCGCCATGCAGGGTGGGAGCAAGTCCTCGCGTGAGACGCGCATCCTCGAGTTTGTGATGACACTTGAGGCTCGCTACCTCCCACATGCCGAAGACCCCGTTTATGTCCTCTTCGCGCAGCCCTGCACGAAGGACCCCAAGCTCTGGGATGACATCCGCACTGCCGCACGGACTTTAACCTACACCGACGACCTCGGGGCGTTCATCCCCCACGCGAATTCTGCGACAGGCCACAACATCTGTGCTGACTACAAACTTGACTGCCACCCCAAGTACAACTGCATGTTCGCAGTGCGCGACAAGGTGTGGTGGAGCCCACTTGACCTCACAAACTACATCGGGAACCATGTTCCACACCCACGGTACGGGAATCTACCAACTGACGGTTTAAACACAGGCTTGGCAACGGGAAACTGGGACACTGAAGATGGCGGGAGCTCCGCCACCGGCACCCACCCCACCGATGAAAGTGTCCCCAGTCGAGGGGAAATGGCCGACACCCGCTCCACCTCAGGATGGGCTGGCACAACTCCTGGAGCAGTACGCCTCCAGGGGGGCACCAGTACGAGTGCTAATGCGCATCCAACGCATATGCTGAATCAAAGGCACCATGACTGTCTATCGAATGATGGCACCGCATCCAGCGCGGGCCAGCGACTTAACGCTGAAGGAGGCAATTGAGCCCCAGGGGAGAATCAAATCCACCTCGACAATGCTATACGGGAACCGCTTGACCCAGACCCACTCCCCTTCCCTCACGGTGACCCGGGACGGGATAGACCCCCCACACCACTGGACATGGACCGTGTTTTCCCTGGACCACCACGTGCATCTAAAGGTAAACATAAGAAAAGAACCAAAGCCTCGACTCTGGTTTCTGCACTGAATATCAAGGGGATCGGTAACCCCAACCCATGGCATCCGAAACATAAATGGTACCATGTTAACCAGCTTATGAAGGACAATAAACTCGGGCTACTGGTAATCGGCGAAAGCCACCTGAGTGCGGTGAGACATGCTGACATCCAGAACCTCTTCGGGTGTAGGCTCGAGATCATCTTCTCCGAGGACCCAGACACTCCGAATGCAAGAGGCCTCGTGTTTGTGATCAACAAAGATATGCTGAGCACTGACAATATACAAACCTGGGAAATAATTCCTGGCCACGTGATGGTGATTGAGCTAGAAACCCACGCGAATGAAAAAATGGTGGTACTCGGGGTATATGCACCCAATGTACCGACTGAAAACGCTATGTTCTGGGAGACGCTGAGAATCTTCTTTTTCAACAACCCAAATACCCCCAAGCCCAACATGATGGCGGGCGACACAAACATTGTTGAGGAGGCCATCGACAGGCTCCCGACCCACACCGACCCGGTGGTGGCTACCAAAGAACTCGACCTTCTTCTCACCAGCCTGCGTTTGGTTGACGGATGGCGTAAGACGTACCCGAACACCAGGGCATACACCTACATCCACGAAGGAGGCAGGTCCCAGTCCAGATTAGACCGAATATACATCCGTCGCGATAAATACCTTCAGGCCTACGACTGGCAGATTAAAACAGTCGGCATTTCCACGGACCACCGAATGGTATCTGTCCGCATAACACAAGAAGCCGCCCCCGTGACTGGACCTGGAAGATGGGTATGGCCAGCCCACATAGTGCGCAACAAAGAAGTCTCAAACTTCATCCATGACATGGGCATGGTAATCCAAGAAACTGCCCAGAGAACTGCCGGTTGGGCTGAAAGAGACCCGGCGATGAATGTGCAAACACTGTGGGCGAAATTCACATCCAAAATAAGCGATAAGGCACGTGCATGCTCCAAAATTTTAATCCCGAAAGCCGACAGGGAAATTGCAGCCCTTGAGACAAACCTCGAAGAAGTCCTAAACGACCCAACACTCACACAGGAGGAAAGATTATTGTCCTCTGCGATCCTGACAGAAAGACTGGCAAAAACCCAGGTAAAGAAACACCACAAGAGCAGGATGTCAGTCCAAGTACGGAACCGACTTGAGGGAGAAGTGATTGGCCGATATTGGTCTGCTATAAACAGTGTTAAAAAGCCACGCGAAGTCCTCCGCAGGCTACTCAAGCCCGGATATGACCTGTTGGCAGACACCGCCGCAAAGTACGAGACAGACTCACAGCACATGGCCACAATAGCAAAAAACCACCACAACAATATTCAAAAGGCGCGGAGGGATACCGTGCCTGATATTCGAGACCCGACAATCGAGGTTGTGCTTCAGAGAGTACGCTGCAAGACCACCCAGGAGCAAACAGAAACCCTGAAGAAGCAGCTAACGAGGGAAGATATAGAGCTTGCCCTTAAACTATCAGCCAATAACAAAGCCCCCGGCCTCAATGGCATACTGTATGAAGTATGGCGAGTGCTCGACTCCAGATTCCAGACGAAAACCCAACAGGGGAAACCAGCATTCGACCTGATTGGTCTTCTACACCTTCTGTATAATGATATCGAGACCTATGGCATCGTTCCCGGGACTGGCTTCTCGAGGAGCTGGATGGCACCCATCTATAAAAAGAATGACCCAGCCCAGATCTCTAACTACAGGCCGATCTCGCTCCTGAATACTGACTATAAAATCTTCAGAAAGGCACTCACAATCAAACTGGCACGAGTAGCGCCAGACCTAATCCACCCGGCACAGGCCGGCTTCGTCCCAGGGCGCCACATCTATGATCAGGTCTGGCTGACCAAACAGATAATTGAGCTGGCGGAAGCCACGGAACAGAACGGTGTCATCGTAGCACTTGACCAGGAGAAAGCCTACGACAAGATTGAACACGACTACTTGTGGCGAGCGCTCCGGCAATTCGGAATCCCCAATGAATTTATAAACACGATTAAAGCCCTATACAGTGATGCGCACACATCCGTTATAGTCAACGGAATGATGAGTGAGTGACCATTTAAGGTCACACGTGGAGTAAGGCAAGGTGACCACCTCTCCTGCCTCCTGTTCGACCTGGCTATAGAGCCACTCGCAGAGGCACTACAGCAATCGGGCCTCAAAGGCTTTAAACTGAAAGAAGTTGATGACAGGTTAGTTGCGACACTATTCGCAGATGACACAATGGTGTACCTGTTCTCCCGAGATGACTTCCAAGACCTCCTTGATATACTAGAGGAGTGGTGCACTGCATCGGGAGCGAAATTTAATATTGAAAAGACAGAGATAGTGCCAATTGGGTCACTTGCTCACCGAAATCGAGTCAGGGCAACAAGGACTGTCAACGGACACAATGGCACAAAGATCCTGGACCATATTAAGATAGCTAAAGAAGGCGAACCTATCCGCATGCTCGGTGCCTGGGTCGGCAACAAGGTTGACCAGGTTAGTACCTGGACGAGAACAATCGATAAGATTGACGACGCACTTGAAACTTGGGAGAAAGGACACCCAACAATGGAAGGACGCTGGCTCATCATCATGATGGTTGTAGGAGGGATGACCCAATACCTCGCGAAAGTGCAAGGTATGCCTCCCGAGATAGAGGAGAAACTGGAACGCCGCATTCGAGCTTTCCTGTGGAACGATAAAAGCCTCATAGCGGTGAACAAGGAGACTGTCTACGCACCTATCGACATGGGTGGCCGGAATCTCCTCGACATTGTTGCCCGAAACGAAGCCATTACGGTGACCTGGCTGAAGTCCTACCTCGACATAGGCCCCTTGCGCCCGCTGTGGGGATTCGCTGCTGATGAGTACTTAGCCCTGAATATGGAGGCCAAATCAGAACTGGTTGTAGATAAAAACCTATGCACCTGTGTATTCCTCCAATGATGGGAGACAGGACGAACCCTCAAACCAGAAGACCTGGTGAACATGATGAAGGTCGCCTGCCGAAGAGGAGTCCGGATGGACGGCCTCGCGTCCTTGAGGGAGATAATGAGGGACATCATTATCTGGTACCATATAAAGGCAGCGACCGGTCGCGCGATATTCAATGTTGGAAACGAGGGTAAATGCCTAAAAGGAAATCACAAAGTTAGAACAGTCGGGAAAACTGAGGTACTTGCCCGACGACTCGCCACAGCCAGACACCATAATCGTTCAAACTGTGCGTGCCGAGCCTGTAGGGAGACTAGAACCGAATGCCAGGGGTGCGTGAACCCTAACAAATACTACATCAAGGCGCATCAGCTCCTAAACACGCTGGAACCGAAATGGAATCCACTTCAGCCCCAACCTGAGGACTACGAAGACCTACTGCCCCCACATATTGTCCTCAATGAGGAGGAGATCCTGTTTGACACAAAGATTACCGTGAAGGGGTCACTGGGAGACACCTTCCAGATATTCACGGAAGGCCGCAGAGGAGGCACTACTGCCCTGGATACCCGGATGGAGCCTGAAGAAGATGAAGACGATGTGATTGTATACACAGACGGCTCGGCAACCAACAACGGCAGAATCGATGCGCGGGCGGGATCAGGTGCCTTCTACGGACCGGACGATGTCCGAAACCTTGCCATTCGAGTCCCAGATGAGTTGAAACAATCGAATAATGTCGCCGAAATACTAGCTGTTAAGGAGACAATTGAGTCGAACCCAAAGGATATCCCGTTACGAATCAAGAGTGACTCGAAGCTAGTAGTTGACGGCTTAACCAAAAATCTCAGGAAGTGGGAGAACGAAGGCTTCGAGAACACTGAAAACGGTCACCTGATCAAGATCACAAGCGCGCGTCTACGTGAACGCAAAGCGCCTACAACATTTGAATGGGTCAAGGGCCATGCGGGGATCATAGGCAATGAAATGGCAGACCGTATAGCAGATCAAGGAAGGCAGAAGGACACTCAGCCAATTGTCAACATGAATATTCCCCGATCAGTGCTGGCCCCAGGCATCAAACTCAAAAAAATGACCCAATCCTCAGCGTACAAAATTATCCGGGCGCAAATAATGGATGGAGCAAATCATCAGGAGGCCCTGGATCGACGTGCTACCACCAAGAACATGATGTACGCGCAAGACGCCGCAGCGGGTGGAGATGACAACGATGTCCCGACAGCGGCGCAGGTATGGAAATCCGTCCGGCATAAAGACATTTCCAAAAGCATCTGCTTCTTCCTATGTCCCGACAGCGGCGCAGGTATGGAAATCCGTTCGGCATAAAGACATTTCCAAAAGCATCTGCTTCTTCCTGTGGATGGTTATCCATGAGGGCTATGCCCTCGGTGACCACTGGCGACACTTCCCCGGTTTCGAGGATAGAGGGACATGCAAGAAATGCGGAGTTCCCGAGAGTATAGAACACATTCTCACTCAATGCGACGAGAACGGGCAAGAAGCAGTCTGGGAGCTTGTCAGTGAGCTCTGGAAACTCAAAACTGACACTGAAATGCGACCCCCGCTCATGGGGGAAATTATGGCGTGTGGCCTAATTAAAAAAGGGAACCTCCCTGGTAAAACCGACGCAGGCACGACCTGCCAGGAGTCGTGATGTGCTTCTGCGTTTCAAAAGTTAGCAATGAAAATGGTCGACTAGAAAAGCACATACTGCGGATCCGGAAGAGGTACGCTCAGATCTGAGGTGCCTGAGGTACAGAGGCAGGGCAGCTCTGCGAATTTTCAGCCGCAGAGTTTCATAGTCTCCCTAGTCAGACCATAAAATAAGTTTTTTTTTTGTGGCGGAGTAGAAAAAACTTGTTTATGGTCTGATTTCGCTCGCGCACCAAATACCGTAGGTCGACCTTCGGGCACCTCGGAGGCCGAATCGGGAAGGACCTTCCTTATTGGGAAGGCCTGCCTCAAGGCACGTGCAAAAACTCGGAGCCTTTGGGAAACATTAAGACCTTCTATGGGTAACAGAACACTTGAAAAGCAGAGGTCTATGCATCTCAGACACTTTCAGCATTTCTGGTAATTTCTTGAACCTGAAAATATGTCGAAATCTTCGCTGAATGGTTATGTTTGGTGTTCACGTGACTTCGAAACACGAGCTACGGTTAAGACCCATCAAACGAATCTAGACTAAGAGTTTCAAGAGAAGACCCATTACACGATCCTCCTCCCCAAGTCCATGATTTTCTCCATCCTGGAATCCTCGACCATCCAATTTTTTGTGTTTCCGCTGAGTAGAGATTTGAGGAGTTGGTGGTGCATGGGTATCATATAAAAGAATGGAATCCAAGTTGATCAGAGAACTGCGTTGTAGCCCTGTACTGCAGCGAAAGGCGAAGAAGTACTAGTACTAGTGTCGCAAGTTGGTGGCAAGTCAGTGGCAAGGCGAAGAAATGATTGTTCATGTTTGCTCCGTATCTGATGACTCATCAAGGGGCGACCACTGTGTTATCCATCAAAATCCACCCCCCCGGTCGCTCCGTGAGAAAGTGGCTGTGCTGGCACTGGCAACCGATCAGCCGCGTGATGAGCAATTAGGCCAATTAGGGGCAACACGTTGTTCGTGCAGCATCTTAAGTACTTCGCAATGATCATCTTCCCGTCTCCCTCTCCGAATCCCCACCACCATGGTATCTAAGAAAGTTGTACCTGTGACTGTGCCAATGGATATTCCAGTGGATGGTGGAAAATTGCTTCGAACCACCATCGATCCGCGGACCCAAAAGCATCATGTTACCTGTGATCTGTGCGACGCCGACTTCACGCTCACTGTTGCAGCCAATCCACGCAGATTTTTCGACCATCGTGGAGGCATAGCGTGCACCAGCAGGGAGGATAAACGAGAGGAGAGGCGACAGAAAGCACTTACATTAAAAGCTTCTGCTGCAAGCATTTCGGGCTCAGTGTGTCAAGCATGCTGTTGCCCAATAATATACTGATGAAATTATTTCTACTTACCTAGGTCGCAGCCCAGCTGTCTCCAGTACATAGGCCTTACTTTCCGGCTGGACATAGCACTCCTTCGGGCTCCAGAACTCCAACACCGCACATGCAGCGGTCTTTGCATGTCCGGACAGCCTCAATGAACTATGTGACGGAAAGTCTTTCTAACCTTCAAACATCCACCCCCACCACCCATAGACGGCCCCATATTGAAACTACGTCCCGAACGGCCACTATAGCACAACCTTTTCCATGCCCTGGGATTTCTATTGAATGGACCACTGGTTCCATCTGGGATAGTTATCCATATTTGCAGCATAGCTGTCGTGATGTTGGCTGGGAACCCATCGGTTTCGAGGGCACTGACAATTGAATCCGCCTCCGGGCCGATAATTGTAGTGCACCTGTCTCTGGTGGTGATCCAAAGCGACCATGTGTGTCATGCAGAACTCTAGCTCACTCTGCAAGTTTAAAGGACTTCATGGAACGATCGGGTGACGCTGCTGAACACACTCCATGGGATTACCTCACAGCTCAACAACACAAAGCTTTACTTGCACAGATGCGTACCCAAATTAAGAAGCTTCGGACTCAGGTGTGTAATGCATGTGGTTGGTTTGGTTCGAGACTAACATTTATTACAGCTGGAGAACTCGAAACGAACACAAGATGTGCTTCATCGCAAACTCACTGACCACCAGCGGATTATGATGCTCCTCACATCTGATGATGTCCCTGCACTTCGGTGCATCCTCGTCTCAGCACTGAAACGGGGAGCAAGCCCCCAGGTTATTTATTCTCTGCTTGAACGTGCAATAGCCGGTCTTTTCACGGCCCGGGGTGGCTTTACTGATCGAGACCTGGATATTGCATTCCTCGTAAAATCTATTGGTGGTCCGCGGCTTCTCTATGCGCTGCAAAAATCCCATGGCCTGGCTTCTCGTTCGACTGTGATGCGCAACCAGGCAATTCCTCGACTGCAGACTTCGATTGCGACACCGTCTCGAGAGGAAATTGATGCGAATATATCTGCATTACTCAACCCATTAATTAAACCACCGCCTGTGCAGTCGGGTCATGAGAAGCTTGTCGGACATGCAGTCATGTTTGATGGAGTAGCACTGGAGACAAAATGCCGCTACTGTCCTCATCGGAATGCGATTCTAGGCCTCTTCTGGGAGCATTCTGATCGGGTTAAAAACCAGGTTACCAACCTCCAGAGCATCGAGGATATTGAAACTATTCACACTGCTCTTTTCTCACCAGCCACAAAAGATGACAAGGTCTGCTTCGGGAGCGATGCAACTGTTGTAGCAATTGCACCTTATGGCCGCAATGATCACTATACCCCTTCACCGATTGTTGTGTCGCCATCTGACAAAACGGAGAAGGGATTGGAGCTGGCAAAATGGATGCAAACAGTTATCACAAGTTGGCAGGCAAATGAGAGTGGGGAGTCGGTTCACGGCCCCATCTGGGCTCTAGCAAGTGATGGTGATGCTGCTTATCGCCTTGCAAAGCATACTCTCTGCATGGTCAAAAAACTCGATCCTGCATCGGATCTGGGGAAAATTCTTCACCCGCTCATCGGCCTCAATCTTTTGACCTCTATTCACAACATTCTTTGGACCGGTGACCCGAAGCACATATGGAAGCGTCAGTCTGTTGCTTCTGCTTGAGAATTGATTCTGACACTTCAATATAGGTTTTGGTACCCTTGCACGAAATCCATTGGGTTTCATGATCTTCATGATGAACATTAAGCTGGAGAACATCATTAAACACCTTTGCGAGCCTGACGAGATGACCGAGGACAAAGCTCGTCAGCTTTTGGATCCAGCTGACAAGCAGAACATTCCAAAGGCAGTGGGGTTGATACAGCAGCTGGGTAAACTTAAGGACCTCCCGATCCCCAGGAACCCCACACTTGCACATGAGCGCAACACCATCATATTTTTTTCTGAAGTCCTTGGTTACTTCGTCTTCCCATTCATTACTGTCGATATGGATCTTTCTGAGCAGGTCCGATCTCTGGCAACCTACACTCATCTCTCAGCTGCTCTGCAGCTTAAACACGGATCAGCATGCTTCACAGGTCCCCTCTATGCTGACTCCCAGGCGACAATCAAGAATATTATTTTCATCATTGCACGGATGCAGCTCGTAAACCCCAATCTCTGTTTCTGGATCCTGCATGAAGGGACTGACCGTCTCGAGTTGATATTCTCTGACTGTCGTACACTGGATCATGCTCGAAATTTCGACATTGACCAACTGGCTTCAAAATTAAGCCTTAGTGCACTCATAAGTGCAGCGTTCCAGCGCAACCCTGACTTGGATCGGGGCCACCGACGCCTCAGCCTCAAGGGTGCCCTCAGAATCGACCATGTTAATCCCAAATCTTGGACTGGCAACGTGCGCGTTGGTGATGTTAATCTCGCACGCGAATGGGAGGCTGGCCAGATCGCTGCAAATCACATTTTGAAGAAGTACTTCGGTTCAGAAGCACAGGTCGACTTTGTTAAAATCTTTTCGCAGCTGGACCGGGATTTCTTGCGTCCTGCTGGCCACTATGTGGGGGTTAAAGAAACAGCAGATGATAAACGTTCCGAGGCAGCTGACGGACACCCATTACTTCCTCCCATCTCAACCGAGTCTAACCTGATGCATCCACCAGTTGTTGCACAGGCTCAGCGCGATGTCACAGCTTTGTCTGATTCTGATGCTTCCAGCGTTGAGGAGGACCAGCCCGATCCAATGGCCACTAGCGAACTGCTCGAGGAGCCTTTGGGCATGGATCTCGATGACTTTCTCCCAGATTCCATTGAAGTCATGGACTCTGACAAGCCATCTGCCGCCGCCGAAAAATATCTGGAAGCATCGGATGGGCGGAAGTATCTCAGATCATCTCTGGTTGCTTCCCTCAGTTCGAATCGCACCAAAAAAGTAACCATGCGCACTCTCAGGGCCCAAGGGGTGGCACTCGAGGATCTTCAACGACGCAAATCTACGGAACTGGATCGTTTGAACCTCAATGATGAAGATGTCATGAAGGCCGGTGATCTTGCAGCCACACTTTTCCAATCCAGAGATCAAGTTTGCTTAGCTGTTCTGATGGTCAAAGGATTTCGGCTCGGGACAGAAAAGAGTCATGGATCGGCTGGATGATGTGGCTACTAACATCCGAATTATAGCCCAGGTCATGGAGCTTGAGAATCCGCGTACCTCTGCTTTGTTGACCAGTCCTGCTCAATGTTGATGCAACGAGTTTGCGAATGACACACCGACAATTGATTCTGGAAGTTCCATCTGTTGTGGTGCATCCCCTGGGTCCCTCTGTTGCAACACGGACTGTGTTCAAAGGTGGAATGAGATTGGGTGTGTTTTAATTTAAATTGTTCAATCTTTCCGACTTGAACACTATTTTTCTAGAGTCCAGCAGCAATAAACCAACGTGGCGCATCGACTCGGAGCAGTTGAACCAGGTTATGAAGTCCATCTGGCTGTTGTTGGATCCAGAAAGCGCAGGAATGCTCCAAAATAGACAGTTACTTCCGTCTATCAACAACCCACGAGCCCTGCCATATTCCGACTCGATTGGTGAGTCTGTCGTTCAAGACGGCTATTGAGACAGAGCACTGACGAGTTACTGTGTTTTAATAGGTCAACAGTCATTTATCATCCGCAATATTCCACCGCATTTGGCCCCCATGCCGAAGCTTTCTGCAAAGTCAATTGTCGAGTGCTTGATATGTGGTAAAGATTCCACTCTCAACAAGATGCGTTAGCACGTAGGGGCACATATTCTTCTCTCTCTCAGAGGTGTCGAAGAACCAGCACCGGTTATAACAAAGGTATGTGAGCTTCAAGCCAGAGCAAATTTGGACTTGCAATGTTCTTAGGTTGGAGTCGACCCCTGCGGTTTCTGCGGTCTTGATGGGTGTGTCACCCAGCTCACAATAAGCAAGGAAGGCAAACATTCGATTCAATCGAGCTGCCGGTACCACTACGAGAAAATGCAATATAAGGCGGCAAGGCATCCTCCAATCGGTCACCATGCACAAATGTTCCATTACATTGCTTGTTGTGCGCAAAATCTGTTGCAGGCAATCACCGGACGTTCTGGAAATATAATGCTCCATACCACTTTGCTAGTGAGCATTCGAACAACAATGAGAGACTACCAGTCATTCCACGGAAGATGGTGGTGGAGACTTTCATTCGGAAGAAGGAGGAGCAGCAACTCGGTGTCACTGCAAAAGTAACAGAGGATTATAGGAGAGACGAAGGGATCCCGGACAGTGATGCAATCGATGCCATGACACTTGCAATGGCCGGCACCAGTAGCCCGATGCGAGGAAGGGATCGTGCAGGAACAGGTTCAACCGTGTCGTCACCTGACGCTCACCAAGACAAGAGGGCTAGGAAATCGACGAGATAGAATAGTTCTCATTAATATTATCCAAGATTTGGTTGTTAAAGTATCGGTTGTGCCTAGTCTGAGGATACATCGATAATTTCTAGGTTAACTCGTGCCCCCGCAATGAGGTCGGCCGCTTTGACCAAAGCAGCCGCTGAAGAAGCTGCAGCAGAACACAGTTGGTCTATTTCATGCAGTGCCTTGTGAAGGGCTCTTTTTCTGTTTTGGAGGTCCTGGAGTGCTTCGTCGCGTGCAGCTTCGGCCTCCAGGCATCGCTCACACTGATCCTGATCTGAACTTGAAGCATGTTCTTCACCTGTGAAACACTAAATACAATATGCATGCAGGAATTTATTGACTCACAGTACATGTTTATACTCCTTTCGCCGTATAAATTCTGCACAAACTGTTGCGAGGTGACCTGTGAGTTCAGCGCGGCATAGTGGCTGTTTGCAGGTAAGTATCTGAATATTCAAATTAACTACGTGTGCTTGCCCTCTGGTTGTAGCAGAACCGGTGACTGCTGTTGCTCTAGATGTTCTTGCTGGGCTCGCTGATTCCTCATCCTTGATGGGGGCACCAGAACCGCGTACTTCCCGAATCCGTGCACGAGCACAGCGCACTTCCCGTTCCTCCTGCCTTTGAATTTCTTGCTTTTGGGAGGGCAAAACCTCGTAGGTGGGATCCGATTCACTTGATATTGGGGCGCTATAACTGTCGTCGGAGCCCGGGAACTGACTGGTCATGGTGGAGGATGAATTGCGTTGCGCAACACGCGCCAGACGTGTTGCTAATTGCTCATCACGCGGCTGATCCAGCGCGTCCGAGTCGGCAGACCGGTTGCCAGTGCCGGCACAGCCACTTTCTCACGGAGCGACCGGGGGGGGTGGATTTTGATGGATAACACAGTGGTCGCCCCTTGGGGTCGATTGCTCGAGACGGAGGCAGCCGCTGGTTCAACCAGACTGGTATGACTAGGGCGATCGGGCCGGCTCCGATAATTGGATCAGGTGACCTGTCAAAAGTCGGATGTTTGGTCCAGATCAAATGACACACTGACGAGTTCACCAACCACCATTGCCACATCATGCCCTCTTCGCGCACGCACAAACTCCGTCGCGGTACCGTCATATATGCCACCGGATTCCTCGTAACGCACCCACAGATGCAGGCGATCTCCCGCAGCGTCTGCGATGACGACTTCCTCGCGAGATATGGACACGAGCTCATCCTCGCGCTGAAGTGGCGCGCCAACGAATTCAAGAACGAAATCCTGCCGACAAAGGACAACGACCGTGCCAGTCACCATCTCTTCGCGATCAAGTTTTTTCCCTATCTGAAAGACGTCCCTGCCACCGCCAGCATCGTGTTTAGTAGGCTTTGCTCCTTGTCGAATGAGCAGAAGAACGCCTGGCACGAGACGTTCGGGAAGCACACCGGCGTGCCGCTGGACGACTACGAGCAGATCACGATGCGCTACCCTACCAACGGCGCAGGTACGTAGTCACACGCGAGTGATAATTTTCTTTGTCCTGATTCTATGTGAGCAGCGGCGGACTTCTTACAGCAGCAGTTACAAGAGGTCATCAATGCGGATTGTGAGCTCTGGGACCTCCTGGAGCCTATTGTCCCCCGCCGCGCCGGTGCGGTTGCCTTCACTTCAGTATATCTTGTTGATCTAATACAGCCGGGCAGCCCTTGCCCCCCCCGCGTCCACCCGCGTCTCTGTGTCGTAGAGAGGCGTCCCAGCTGCCCAATGGTCCTAGCCACATATCAAGTTGTATCCACACTCTCGTTTACATCTATGTACAGTAGCCTCGTGGCCCTACTGTACGAACACATGATCTCTAGTGGTTGCCTTTGATAATTTTTGTAAAGATCCGTTGTGAGCCTTGTGAGATTAGAATTCCAGGACAGCTGAACATTAAATCAATTTGGGTATCAACCTCGAGTGGAGGGCATATATCAGTGTCCAAATTTAAGGTGACAGGAAAAGTGTCTGTTGTTTGCTTGAATTGTGTTTGTGCAACCCGCTCGTTCAGCACTGCAAAAACCGCTTTAAAGAGGGGGAAATTAGGGTCTAACATGTTATTTTCGATTATAATCTCACAAGGCTCACAGTGAATCTTTACAAAAATCATCAAGGGCAGCCACCCATAACCGCTGAGAAAGGCAACTTTCATCAACCTAGACCGGATCCAGTGCTCAGTGTATGAAGTTTCTGATTACACTCCAACAGATGAACAGATTTGGAAATCTATACGTTCAAAAACTTTGAGACGACTCCACCGCGAATTATTCTGGAAGTCAATTCATAACATTTTCAGAGTTGGTGACTTTTGGACACATATTGATAATCTTGGAGCATTTGCGGTCTGTCCAACATGTGGTGTCCTGGAGAGCCTGGAGCACATTGCGATGGAATGTGAGGCCTCCGGTGCAAAATTAATTTGGCAACTGACCGAGGAACTCTGGGCCATGAATTATTCCAAGTGGCCTCCCCTCAGCTGGGGACTCATCTTGGGTTGCAACCTTGTTAAATTTAAACACTCAAACGGGAAAATTATCCCTGCTATGGGACAATTATTTGCCATTCTGGTATCCACAGCTTGGCACACGATCTGGAAGATCTGGAACGATAAGGTTCTGAAGAACCCACACCGTAACATTACAGACATTGAGATTCACAACAGATGGCTGAAATCCGTGAATTCAGCACTGGGACGAGATCAAATCCTCACCAATAAAATGAAATTTGGTAATCTTGCGCTGAAAAAAGATCTTGTCCTAAGAACATGGAGTGGTCTACTAATGAACGAAACTGCTCTGCCGGACGATTGGACTTACACAGTGGGGGTTTTAGTGGGTATACAGCCATTGAAATTGAATGACTCAAGAAATGGGATAGGATAAATTTACTAGGCTGGAGTCCCACACTCTGGTAATTGTGCGTAATGGCATTTCCTCCCTGGACAACTTTCCCGGCATTAACTAGAACTTTCTAGTAGACCCAGCGGATGACTTTTTGAATGCTTCTGCAGACTGAATTTCATTATCCCAAACGCTCCAAAAAAAAAAAAAAAAAAAAAAAAAAACATGATCTCTAATACTTTCCGAGTCTGAATGAGTTTTAATCTCCCTTGTGCTCCTCGCTTGAACATCGTACTGCGGGTGGGCGTCTACGACGTCCGCTCATAGGCCCACTGAAGGCCCCAGATGTCCGTTTGGACTTCCACCGAGAGCTCGCACATCTTCGTGTGCATGAACGGGTCGCAAACGGAGTACCAACGGACGGCGTCAGGGTCCCCCTCGACGATCGGCACGAGGTCCATGGTGGAGTCGGCGAAACGGAGTGGAGTCAGTGGCAAATTTCCTTCTATCACTAATTCCGTATGAATTAGCCCAACAAATCTAGCTAGGTTTCATGAAACTCCGTTAAGAACTCGCAGAGTTATGGGGTATTCTTTGAAAACATCCCAAATGGGAAATTTTTCAGTCGCACCCTTGGTACTGTCGGTGGCTGTAATGTTACTCTTGGGATCCTGCATCGATGTCAAAATCATCCAACAAGAAGAAACAATACGTACTGGAGATTGTCGTAAACCATGCCAATGAAACTGAGTCTGTCCCAGTCGTTATAACGCCCGGACAACAGGTGTTGATCTGCATGCCAAAATTACTACCCATACACCAGGGCAGAATTAGATCGATATCACAACTGGTCGCGCACGATGTGTAATGGTGCAGTATTTGCAGGCGAACCAGTTCCGCAGAGTGTCCCGTTCGACTCAGGTCAGGTGCATGGATTTGTCGAGTGCTGTATGCCTTTTTATCGCACTCGTGGAGTGAACCAATACAAATTTTCGCCTGCGGACCGGAAAAGAAAAGAATTGCAGCAGGATAATACAAAAATGGAGGCATACCCGCCCCAAAAATTCCTGGAGAA
The DNA here is from genome assembly GCA_029204085.1 of Mycena sp. CBHHK59/15. NCBI lineage: Eukaryota > Fungi > Basidiomycota > Agaricomycetes > Agaricales > Mycenaceae > Mycena > Mycena sp. CBHHK59/15. The sequence continues at coordinate 24,801 of JARGXW010000188.1, forward strand.
CGGCCGCCAACCTGCATACAAAAATCATCGTTTATATACTGCGAAAGAATTAGATGGGTAGGGCACCTGGTGGCACATGATATGCATTGCAGGGCATGGGTGTCAAACTCCAGCAGAGCGTCCTGCTCGATTCTAGGTCCATGACACGCTTTGGAGAGATTGTCGTTTTTTTTCATGCTCTTATTTGGACGGGAGGGGAGTCGCAATTCAAGTACGTAGTTGATTTCTGTGTGAATTGCTTACTGTTAGCGTTCCATGGGGTTAGAAGTTAACGCTAACCAACCAAGCTGGCGCAGTGCTGGATTAATATTATAGATGAAGGAGAGCGATCCACACTGATACAACATGTTCCTGGCAAGTGCCTGCATTCATAAGCAAACAAACCCAGGATTCATACCGAGGAAACTAAGCCTGTGTCAAGAGTCGGTTACTCTCAGAGGCTGACAGAAGTCCAGGACGTCCTATTAAGATGAAGTCGTGAAGTGAGCAATACGGATGGGGACTCTCTTGTAATAAAACATCGTTGATAGATGTGGAGTCCCAACGGAGGTCCGAGGTGGGTGCCAACAAATGGAGCAGGCTTAGCTTCAGCTCATGCGCTGCACCTTTCTCTATGCCCAAGGCCCAATTTCGAGAAGTGACAGGTTGACAATGAGACAGAGATAGGGCACAATCTTAGTCAATATTCAAACTGAGCTAAGCGTAAGTACATGGTGATGTATATATACTAATTTCGGAGTCCGAGATATTTCTGCGCAAGACAATTAAAACAATAAACTAATTGTAGTACGTATGGGGATGAAGAATTTAGCTCGTCAATAAAGTAATTGTTAACAGGTCGGAGGTCCAAAGCCTCCGTGATGATATGAAGGGTCATGTGTGCACATAATTGTTAAAGAGCATATGGTGGAACAATAACGGTGTTCGCGACAATAACAGCCAATGGCAAATTTGGGATTGACAAATATTAAGTCCGACGGAGTCCGAGGGTTGATGGATGTTTTGACGGGAATGATTAGAGTCTGATGGAACAGATCGTGACAGTATCCCCCTCTTAGCACTGATCCCTAGAGGAGCCAAAAACGGATGCTGGCATTGGATGCCCACACCGAAGTCGTGCACTGGATATCCGCCCCGGATGCCGAGATTCCATCGTATTTAAGCCATCCTCACATTATGATGGGAATTTTTCCATCTTGAACTCGTACCCCCACCATCTCCGATAAAACCAACCCCAACGCAATACCATGGCCCCCAGAACTAATGAAACCATGGCACAGTACCATGCCCGTCTCCTCGCCCTCTCCGACACAGACACCGAAGCACAACTAAGCGACAGCAACAACGACACGTGGGATGAGGCATGCAAGTTGGCGCGTAAGGCGAAGAGCGAGGTAGCAGAGGTGGAGAGAGAAAGGAGGAGGGTCAAGGAGGAGGAGGCTGCGAAGGAGGAGGCCGTGCAGAAGGCCAAGAAGGAGGAGGCCGTGTGGAAGGCGGCAAAGAGCAAATCCGCAGGGAAGAGGAAAGCGACGGCGCCTGACAGAAGTGCAGACGAGGGTGCAGGCCCAAGCAAAAAGCCAAGGAAGGAGGGTGAGGAGACAGAGGACGAGAAGTTCGCCCAGAAGGTGCATCGCAGTCGGAGGTCCGATGGACCTGACTAACCTTCACCTCTGTAGTGTTCTGCTTGCGTCAAGGATGGTGCGCGGTGCGCCCGAAGCACCAACCAGAAGGGACAGGCATGCAACCGGTGCCAGAACCACAAGTTGCAGTGCACGCACTCCCATCCTTCTGCCGACGGAGAGTTCGGGTCCATCGGGGACGAACTCTCAGACATCACGGACTTCCTTGGGCACATGCTCGAGGAACAAGTCCGCCACCACACCAAGATGGAGCGATATGCGAAGGCACAGGCAACTGCCCTGTCGGAGCTTGCAGGCATTGTGATGCAGAGCATGAGGGAGAGGGTGACGGTGCCGGTGCCCAACGGGGAGGAAGGTGAAAAGGAGTAGGTCGGGGTCTGGGGTTGGAGGCCGAAGGTGGCCACAAAATGTATTATAATAATTTGAACTCGTAATTTTGTTTTTTCTTTGCATGACTTTATAAGTGTGATAAGTGTATTGAGGAACTGAAATTGGGCTCAAGATAATAAGTTTGAGTCGGAGTCCATCGGGGTCCGAAATTAAAGTGGGCCAGGCAACTCTGGGTACTTGACGTGAAATTCTTCAACAAGTTCAGCTGCATGGTCAAGTTCATCAGCTCTCACCCATGAAGTCTCCTCTGAAGTTCCGGCATAGCCATCCCAACAAACAAGGTACACGAGCGGAGGCCGCCGGCGCCAATCGAGTTTGCTGGATAGAATTTCTGCGACTTCGTACTCCAGCTCTCCATCAATTTCGATTGCAGGTGGTGGAGGCTGAACACGCCCAGGTATGGTGTTCGGATGTCCGAGCTCGAGTTGAGAAATATGAAAAACGGGATGAATGCGATGCATATCATGGGGAAGTTTAAGAGTGAAAGAAGCGGGTCCGGGTTGAGCAATGACTTTGTAGGGGCCATAGTATTGTTCGGAGAACGCATGTCTGGGTCGGACTGTTCGGAATCCGGCGGCGTTAATATAGACTTCATCACCAATGGAAATTTTGGAGTCTGGAGACCTCCGCTTATCAGCAGGTCCTTGGTAGCGCTTCTGGGCAGCCTCCATCTGTGTTCGGAGTTCCTGGTGAATGGTGTCTAAATCCACAACGAATTCTCGGGCCCGAACGGATGTGAGGTCGAGCTCGGGGTAGATAGTGACCGAAGGCTGATAGCCCTTGTTGGCGAAGAATGGAGAAACTCCCGTAGTGTCGTTAGGAGTGTTGTTGTATGCAAACTCGCCAAGGGGAAGAAGTGGAGCCCAGTTGTCCTGCTGGTAATTGCAGTACATCCGGATGTATTGTTCCAAAGTCTGCTTGACGTGCTCGGTCTGTCCATCGGCGGATGGGTGATAACCGGCAGTGAAGTGGAGACACATAGCGAGTGCTTCGCCCAAGGAACGGAAAAAGTGAGAGACAAATTCGGAGCCCCGATCGGAGGTAACATGACTCGGAACTCCGTGCTTGGAGAAGATGTGAAGGACGAATAAATGGGCTAATTCGGACGACGTGATTTTGCCGTGAGTAGGGATGAATAGTCCCATCTTTGAAAGGCAGTCGACAATGACAAGGATGCTAGTGTAGCCATCAGACATGGGTAACTGTTCGATGAAATCCATGGAAATAGAATCCCAAGGTCGCTCGGGGCCAGGAGTTGCCAAAGGGATCTGTAAGGCTTATGGTGAGCATATTTGCCACGCTTGCAAGAAACACATGATTGGACATAATCTTTAACAAAGGCTCGGAGTCTGGGCCAGATGTACTCCTGGTGGACTAGTGCGAGCATCTTGTTCTGTCCCAGTGACCAGCGAGCTGGTGATCATGTTTGTCGAGGAGAACGCAGAGTCGGAGCTCCATGGTGTCCGGTACATAAACACGTCCATTGTGAAGAAGAAGACCATCATGAATGACTCACCAGGGGTCCGAAGTATCATTAAGATATTGTGAGGTGATAGGATCGGAAAGAAGGGCTGGTCGGATATCCGAATGCAACTGATTAACGTCCATGAGTTGTCCTGCTCGGAGCGCCGGAGTCCAAAGTGAGGATATGCAAAGCGACGCGCTGACCTGATGCTAAGTGAAAACTGGACGGAAATTATGCGGATTTGCACTGGTGTAGCCACTATCCCCCTCTTTTGGGTAGACGTCCCATCGTCTAGTGAGAGCATCGGGTTTTCCGCCAAGTTGCCCTGGTCGGAACCAAAGGACGAAATTAAAAGCAGAGAGAAGCTCGGACCACCGAGCTTGCCGGCGGGTCAAGAGCTTTGTAGTTGAAAATTACTCCAAATTCTTGTGATCAGTGACGACGTCAATTGGAGGAACTGCACCCTCAAGGTAGCATCGCCAGACACGGAAAGCTTCAAATATGGCACGGAGTTCCTTGTCATGGGTGTCGTAGTTGAGCTCAGCTGCCGCCAATGTCCAAGAGTGGAAAGTAATAGGGTGAATTTCGCTGTCGGAGGGCGAGGTCAATGAGAGGATTGCAGCTATAGTGTAGTCCGAGGCATCTGACTCGATTGTGAGTTGAGCACCTGGGATCCAATGTGTCAGACTTGGAGCAGTAGTGAAAGCAAGTTTCAGGGTATCAAAAGATTTTTGGCATTCAGGTGACCAGACCCAACGTTCGGACTTCCGAGTAAGTCATGTAAGTGGAATAACAATGTCGGAATAGGTTGCAATAAAGCGATGGTAGAAATTGGCAAAGCCAAGGAAAGATTGGATGTCCTTGACTTTTCGGGGTTCCGGCCAGTCCTGGATGACCTTGACCTAAGTGAACATTACCACACTTTGTGAGGCATTTCAATTCATTCAATCTGAACCTGCTTGTATTCTGTTGACCTTCAAATTCTTTGTACTACAGAACAGTAAGTGATAATGTAATGTAATGTAATTAAAGTGCAACTAGTGAGATTCGAACTCGCGCTATCCTGCAGGTTCCTACCCAGCTGCGGTTCTGAGGTTCACAATCTCAGTTGGAGGTTTTTAATCGAATACAGAATTGGTGGCACGGAGATATCAGACCGTGTGACGAAAGTAACGTGATGTGATTAAGTGACAGAAAGTTGGGGTCCACAGCGGCTGGCGGATAACATCTGTAAACAACATAGCCACAATTTCGCGAAATCACTCGAACATCTTTTGGATAGCTCAGTCACTTCAGAATAAAATAATCTGATGCATCCAAAACCACATAGTGGCTTTTATAAAAGTGTAGTACGAGTCTTAAATTTTTATTTTCGGTGCTGTTGTGAGTTTGTTGGAGAAACCACCCTTTTCCACTGTAATTCACTCCAAGATGACGTAGCCCATCATAGTAAAATCCACGAAGCGGATAAATAGTATCACATAGTCATTTTTGAGTGGATTAAGCTTGGCAACTATTTTATTTTGAAGTGACTGAGCTACCCAAGAGATGTTCGAGTGATTTCGCGAAATTGTGGCTATGTTGTTTACAGATGTTATCCGCCAGCCGCTGTGGAGAGGTTCACCCCCAACTTTCTGTCACTTAATCACATCACGTTACTTTCGTCACATGGTCCGATATCTCTGTGCCACCAATTCTGTATTTGATTAAAAACCTCCTACTGAGATTGTGAACCCCGGAACCGCGGCTGGGTAGGAACCTGGCTATCCTGATGACACACAAAACAAACATGTGCATCATAACCAACTAGACTGTGTAAGCATAGTAAAATTTCAAACATATGCAGCTAACATAAGGCTAGACCCTTGACCAAAGGATGCAAGAGGTGCTTGATCTCTGGATCTGCCAATTCGATTAAGTAAGCTTCCCACGACCCCCCCCCCTCCCCAGAAAAGGCAGTGATGATCAACCCCATCAACGCCACTCAACGCGCCCTCCCGCAGCCACTTGTCTCGTCTGCGCTCGCCAACGCCAACACCGTCGTAACTCGTTCTGCAAACAGTATGGAATCCTAATCCTGTATATGTTGCACATAACCCTTTGTCAAATAATGTGATTCTTCATCTAACATGGATGTTTTCACATAGATATGCAGATAAATTGTAAAGAGGAAAGCACAGTTGTTGTTACGGAGCCGGAGGAACGATGTGGACCAACACGAATGCGCTGCCCGCTGAGCCCAAGCGGGATGTGGCTGTGATGCCACCGATCCATCGGTGCATCAGTGATCTCGCTTATCCACATCACATTGGCAGATCCAGAGATCCAGCCAAGAGGTGCTTGATCTCTGGATCTGCCAATTCGATTAAGCAAGCTTCCCACGACCCCCCCTCCCCAGAAAAGGCAGTGATGATCAATGCCATCAACACCACTCAACGCGTCTCCCGCCTCGTCTCGTCTGCGCTCGTCAACGCCAACACCCTCGTAACTCACTTTGCAAACAGCATGGACACCTAATCCTGTATATGTTGCACATAACCTGTCAAATAATACTCATTCCCGGACACACTACCATTCTTTTTCTTCGGTTGCACATAATACCAACAACAATGAGCCTCCCGCCTTGCCTCCAGCGGAGAAAGGGGACTGGCGGCTCGGGACACGCGAAGTCCTTTGTACTCACTGCCATGAGTATGTTAAGCGTGGTTACGACAACTTGCTGACTATGGATTCCCATTGGGGTAGCAGGCGATGCCAAGAGGCCGTCAGTGCGTAATTCTACAATTGACGTGTTGTTGTCGACTAACGCGCAGCTTCAGATGCTATTCAATTACGGGCTCACCCCCCAATACCCGTTGCCAGTGGCCATCTTACAGCCACACCTGCGTGCGGAGAATGTGTTGGCGCGTACTTCAAATGGGATGTCGGGTCCCTCTTCAAAACATATCCATTCATTATACACGATCCCACGTCGCGTCACCAGCCCGGATATACTCTTCTGTCGGCTGATTTTGTTACCTCCATTATCCAAGTCCGCTCCCCAGTCTGCTCCGGGTTTGGATCGACGCCGGGTGGCTGCTGTGACGCATGCCGAGCTTTAGAATCCTCCATAGAAATAGTTGAAAACTGGTCTCAACAGTTCTTCGGCAAGAGATCAATTGACCGATTGAATCATGTCCAGTTGGAGGCAAAGCTCAAAGCATTGTCTCGACAACTAAAAGCAGAGCAAGTCAAGGTTTTTCTTTTTCCAACCAATACAATGTATCCTGTCGAACCGCTTTTCAGAAAAACAATCACTGGATATCGTTGAAATTAGCTAGGAAACGTCTCGAGGAATACAAGCGACTGCTTAATCTTTTGTCCGCGAACGAGGTTCCAGGTCTCTCACGGTTGCTTTCCAATGCCAAGAAAGAGGGTTGGAGTACTGCCAAAACAGCTGAAAAGAGTCAGCTTGCGATTGACAGAAAATATCATGCACGCAATTATACCGAGTTTGACAAAGATCTCGCCACTCTCTTCTACGAGCTGGGTGGTGGTGCAGCTCTTTATGCATTAAACAAGGCCCCCATCATGCTCCCATCACGCCACACCATCGCGGATCCTCGTCGTCAGCAGAATCTCCGTATTACTGTTGGCGATGTCAAAGTCTCCGACATCCTTGAGAACATCGAGATTTTGTTTAGGGACATCAACACCGGAGACTCTGGCCCCGTACTTCACACACTGTCAGAGGATGAAATTGCGGCCGACGGACGGTTGTGCTACCTAGACGAGACAGACGAGATAGGCGGTCTATGTGAGCATGCGACATCACGGCTCAAAACTTTCAAAATGGGCACTGACCTGACTTGCGTCGAGGAGGCGGTGAAGGCCATCCGGGCTGGGGATATTCATATCGGGAAGGAATTTAGTGTCGCGGCTTTTTCCAGACATGCGGAGACCAATTACAGCGCGAAGCCTGTTCTGTTAATGCCCACCTGCTCGTGGAACCATTCATTAACCCGACACTCTCACTTTCCGAACAGATGATCCGGCTTGTCAAATTTGCGCACATTTGTTGTGCACTTTTTGTGAAGCACGAGGGCGACTTTGTTTCGAGTCAACTTTACGGCAACCTCCAATGCATGGTCAAAAATATGATATTTAAAATCGCGCATACCAAGGTCTTAAACCCGATGCTCAAAGTCTTCCTCTGCCTTCTTGGAGATGACGTCTTAGAGACGCTCTTCGGAAGGTCGAGAATGATTGGAGGACACTCACCGAACATGGCAATCGACGAAATGCGCCAGCACTTTTGTTCCGCGTTGCGCATGGACAAGATCTTCCAAAAATACCCGTATTTGGAGTGCCGTGCCCGACGGCTCAGATTGGTTCGCAGCCGCGACGTTGATCATCTTTCCCCCGAGCAATGGGAAGGTGATCTTACTGCTCAGTCGTGTGATATTCCGGTGTGTTATGCCACGGGAGTTACAGAGGCCAAAGCCATCCTCGCCAAAAACGGATGCGATATGGACTTCGCGGCTCGCTTTGCTCAAGAGGGTTTTGATTTGATGCGCCCCAAAGGAGGAAAATATCCCGGGGTTTCCAGAGAGGTTGACAGGTCGCTGGTAGATGCTTCCGCAAACGAACCATCAAGCTCATCCGAGTCGGCCAGCAATGACAGTCTCGAAGCCACTGATATCCTAGCCTTTGACGCGCAGGTGGCGCTTGTGGCAGAGAAAGCTGCCCGGGCTGAATCGGAAGCAAACACAGACCCTGATGGTCACAGTATTTGGATTAATCTGACAGAGGATGGAGGGAAGAAAGCTCATAAAAAAACCATCCTTCGTACATTTGTGGACCCAACCTTCGACATCGACGATGGGAAGAGTCACGACCGACTACTCCGAGTTCGATACTATTCTATTGGGAGTGACAGCTGGAATCGAGCGGCCTCGACAGTTTATTCCAAATCCACCGCCGATAACCATCTACTCAAAGTTCAGGGTCTCTTCGCAACTTTGGTGTGTTTCAACACATCTAAAGTGTCGTTGGCTATCCTCCAATGTACGGGCATCAAAATTGTTAATACCCATCCCATAACATATCTAGAGGCAGCTCCTATTGCCGAGATTTCCCTCCCGGACACCCGGTACGAAATCTCGGGACAGATATTATCCCTCATCCCATTCGATGAATCCCCGGACTCCGGAAATATTTCCTGGGCCTGGGCAACACAGTTTGTTGCATTCGAGTCCTCGAAAGCCAAGCAGGCAAGCCCTGCCGATTCCACCGCACGCATGTGTCATCTGAGTGTAACTGTGAATGGACGCCTTGTACTCCCTTTGGTATCCACAGACCTCAAACAAGCAACATTAGAAGAGATTCTGAACATCTCTCCGAGTTCAGACACTGTTTCCGAGACGACCTGGGTGTTTCCCAACTCACAGTTGGAAAGCCTAAGCACGATACTCCTTGACAGGGTCAAGGAAGAGGAAGTCCGGTTGAAGATCCCGGTATTTGGCGCGGTTAAGGATGGCAGATATCCTTATGAGGCCATTATTTCAGATGGTAAATTATGTCCCTATTCATATTTCTCTTGCTTGACCACCACACATGTTGCAGCTATAACGCGAAGAAAGCGAACAATTTCGCATTGTTTCGGTTCTGTAACAGCGCCCGCTGCCAAAGATGGCTGACGCCTGTGCCGAATTTGTCAAAAGAACATTGCTGGCCCGGACCGTCAGAATCACACGGGCAGGCACATCCTGCTTGCTCAACGCGGGGTGGTGGAAGGAAATATTGTAGCAGAGGTAAGCCAAAGCTTACCGAACAAGCGGGGGGCTCAAACATCTTCCGCAGGTCGCGAAACAATACCCCTGCGGGTTTTGCGGACAAGAAATGTCAAACGGAGCATGCAACATCAGCATTGCCAGCGGAAAGGCCGTTTCGTCATGCTCAGACTGGTATCAGTTCCAGGTTAAGGCAGCGCTCAAGTCTAGCGGCGCTAAACCATGCACAAATGCACCATTGAAGTGCAGTCTGTGCCCTGAAACACACTGGAAGTATAACATGGGCCAGCATCTTCAAGATCGACATCCTACATGGAGGATAACCATGGCCGAGCCCACTCGGGATGTACTTTCTTCTGCGATATCTGTATTGCACGATGAGGAATGCCACTTGGGTGTACCACAAGCGGCACAGACGATGAGACCCGTCCCCGATTCTCAAGGAGAGACCACAGGCCAGAAGCGTGCACTGGATGATCTTACAGTGACTCCAAGCCGTACCCGGATCGTCAAAACAGCTCGACCGATGGCCAGACATACAGCGAACGAGAGATCGGTGGAACTTCCACAGTGCGCAGGTGATTCTTCATCCAACATAGATGTTTTCACATAGATATGTAGATACATTGTAGACAGGAAAGTATAGTTGTTACAGAGCCGGAGGAACGATGAGCTCCAGCAAAGAGAAGAATGCGCTGGCAGATGCCCGCTGCGCCCAAACGGGATGTGGCTGTGGTGCCACCGATCAGTCGGTGCATCAGTGATCTCGCTTAGCCACATCAAATTGGCAGATCCAGAGATCCAGCACCCCTTGGATCCAGCACCCCTTGAAAGGATGCGCGCTTGGGCTGGTGAGCACGTGATTTTGGTGCATCGAATGCCACTCTGCCAAATTCAAACTCCGATGTTTGCCCACCAAGTGGTAGGGCCTCGTCCTGGCTCCTCTGTCCATTTTGAGGTCTACTTTGTATGTAATTCTAGCAGACTGTAAGTGGAATAAACACTAGCCCATTTATTGGCCAGAGTTTTAGCAGAGAAATAGTACCAACATACATATTAAATCATTCCAAAAACACTGAAGATTTTTTCAAGACCTTTTGACTCTGTTAAGAGGGTATTTGAGAAAGGTATTATTGAAAAATAGCAGGAATTGTGAGACATGAGAGAAGCTGCATGTATTCAAAGATGTAAATTGGTAAAAGGGCTGGAGGGTTCTTTGCACAACACAGAGCCTGCTACTACACTAGCACTATGTAGTACAGTGGGTTAACATTATTACATAGTGCTATGTAGTATTTGACTACTACATAGTGCCATGCAGTATTTGACTACTACATAGTGCCATGTAGTATTTGACTACTACATAGTACTACAGTAGTACTACAGTAGCACTATGTAGTTTGTGGATTCCTACAGGCACTACAGCAAAAATCAGGTTTTGTTGATGGGGCTGTTTTGACCAACCTCGACACTTCGAATTTTTATTGGGAAATGGGGAGCCTTAGCGGTGGAAGGGCGGGTCTCGGTAAGTCCATATAGGTCCTCTGAAGCGGATTATGGCTTATTTTGACTACCCATGACCTATTGCCATCGTACGGCGCTCTCCTGTTGGGGTTGTTTGGCACAAATCACCATATCGCCAACGGACATTTCATATCGATTCACCCATCTCTTCATGTCTATTTCCTCTTGAATATGATATTTGGCACCCTTTAAGCACATTCTGAAGCTTCCGAGCCGGTCTATGGCCTCATATATCTGTCGCTTCCACCCCACCTTCAGTCGCGCTTTCACCTAAGTTTCGCATCCTCGAACCACGTTTTCGACCTTGCTCCATGCCAAATCATCCCGAACATCGTACCAATGCGCCCGACGCACCTGACGAGCGTGAAGAACCCCCTGTTGCGCCCGTCAGCAATACAGTCGACCTCGATCTCGAGCACCTTCCCCTCGAGGAGCGCATTCGGGTCTTGAATCCAGGAATGTGAACATAGATAAAGGCAAGGATCTAGGTGAATACATTGAGAGTGAGCGAGACTGACTGTATTTGAGTACTAGTGACCTGACGGACAAAGTCCCAGCGAATCTTGTATTATCCGCCGAGAATCAAACATTTTTGGATAAATTGAGGTGGGACTGGATTTGAGTCAGCTGTTACATAAAGACAACAGCGCAGCGAATTTTGAATACAAACTGGCCGAGAATCAATCGTGAGACCATCTTGTAGGAAGCGTGAAGCAGATGCCAGGACGGGATCTCTGGAGGGAAAAAGCTGCGGGGCTGGAACGACCTGAACCCGAATCGAACGGGTTTACACAGTTTTGGATAACCGTGACTTGAAGAGAAAGTGAGCGCGATTAGCCAGATTTGAGTCAGCCGAAGGACAAAACACGTCCCAGCGAATTTTGGATCACCAGCCGAGAATCAATTGTAAGACAATCACGCAAGAATTGAGAATCAGATCCGAGGACGAGATGTCTCGGGGTGAAAGAAGTAGTTGCGGTGCTGAAAAGACATGACCCCAAGAGGTATGGGAACTCTGACTGGCGTTCCACCGCACCACCAGCCCTTGAATCTGAACGTGTAAGCCTGAATAACGCCCGGAATTTTGAATAAAGTGAGTGAGACTTACTTGACTTGGAAAAATGGAAGATAAAACATTCCTTGCGAGCAATCCAGTCAAGATTTCCTGCCAAGAATGCATGACAAGAGAAGGACGTCCGAGGTGTAACCCTGAATAACGGGGGGGGGTACAGTGAGCGAGATTTACTTCACTTCATTTGTATGAAAAAAATGCAAGATGATGAGAGACTCTTTGCGAGCGAAGCAGATACGAAGATTTCCAAGCGAGAATTAGGACCACCAGCGGAGGAAAGATGTCTACATACGCCGCGGGAATTTGTAATTTGTGAGCGGGCGCAAAAAAAAAATTACCCCGATCAGAGTCGAACGGGCACGATGTTCTGATAATCGCTTCACAATCGCAGGTGAGTGGGCGAAGCGGCTGAAATAAAAAGTGTCTGGGATGGTGCATTGACGTGACCCCGAGTCGAACGGGTGATCCCCGAGCCCAACATAGCAGCGAAGGTGTGTTCCGCAACGCTATCAAGTCCGTCGTATGATGATGTGAGCCTGCACGAATGATAATAGGATTTTGGATGAGGGGGTGAAGCGAGATTGAATTGATTTGCGATCGTGACAGCCCCAAAGTTAGAGATTTACTAATATCCAATACGCAGTCAGGTTTGGCCAGCCGCGATGCCGGGGAATACACGAGGTGACACGAGTGAACCGTGGGGTGAATTTCATAGAACCCAGAGTGCTGCGACGGCCCCAAAAGTTGAAGATCTAAATACTTAGTTGGAGTCATTGAACACCTGAGTCAACAAGTTCAGAGTGTAATTTGACGGTAACCACAGCCGAGGGCGAGAAAAAGATCGTCAATAACCTGACCCCGAGTCAAAAGCGTTATCTCCGGGGACGAATATTATAACGGGATATGGAAGGGAGACGCGTTCCACAACCCTACGAGATCTTAGATCGAAGTACGCGAGCTTGGATAAAGCAGAGAATTTTGGACCAGTGAGCAAAGCGAGGTCGAGCCGACTTGAGACAGCAGAAGTCAATGATACGGTCTTGTGTATGAGAGGCGACGATAATGGAATAGCCGAGGACCCGAGTCGAGAGTTGCAGGGTGGCAATCCGATAGCCACTGGCACAGTGGCACCAGAGTCAAGGCTCAAAAGATACGGAAGAATCCAAAACCCAGGCTCCGAATCGAACGGGCTGAAGTTCCTGGAACTCAAAATATTGGGCGTAAATAGGTCCTATACACCACGAGGTCGATTCATCTCGCAGTAGACTACAGGCCACGAAAGCGACACGAAAGTAGGAGCAGAGAAATAGACGCCCAAAAGAACGCCAGCGATCACATGACCGCTTTACGCTCTCACCACCGAGGCTCTCGACTTTCGAATCCTTGTCGAATCCGATTCTCAGAGCTACTCAGAGCCAGAGATCGCTGGACACGAGCACGGCACCGACACAGCCACCCTCCACAGTCTTGCGTCAGAATTGGAATGGGAATGTCCTTGGGAATGTCACCGTTGGGAGCTGTCAGCGAGTACATGCCGGTGGCGACGCTCGTTCCGAAGGAGACCCGGGTATAGAGATTACATGTGCTCGGAAGGATGAATCTGACGCGGTTAGTTGTCGTTTCTAATGATTAATCTCAGCGATTGGATGTGAAGTGCTGATTTGGTCTTCGGGGATAGATTGCACGAGCTGGGTGCCCACAGAGCGTTCTGGTGGCGCGGTAGTGCCATGAGTGGTGCGCGGTGCCGGCGTTCATGTGGCACGGCGTCAATGCTACTTTGAATCCTTCAAATGGCAATGTGCCCATGGAATACGGGGATGATACCTGCGTTCCACTCGCGCTTTCTTGTCATCCACCACACCACCTGCGACACATCCTCGAATTGTATACATCCCATACCCATCGTGGCTCTCGTCGTACCCGCGCCAAAGCGTCCAGTCCAGCGTCGGTACCCGTATCGCTCGCAGTGCGCCAGGCGCTGCGCCCAAGCTTCCGGGGCGTGAGCATCTCACACCCACGGGTAGTGCTTCGTCCTACAAATGTCGTTACCGAATTCAAGCCGGGGCACACCGCCCTCCTAACCTGCAAGTTCCCTATAATCTACCTCGAATTCAAGCTATACCCCACGCAGCGGAACGCCCTCACAGTACCGAGGAGTACCACTCTACGGATGCGGAGGGTGAGGTGGCCTAGCGCCTGGATCGTCGCAGGAGGTTACTCGTTTTTCTTTGGCGTTATTTCCCATCGCTGACGGATTCTGTGATTTTTATTTTCTTTCTGAATTATTCCACCGACCGCCCGCGCTTGTATTCCTTCCCTACCCTGCCCTTCGTCCATTCCCTCGCTCTCCATTGCACCCCCTTTCTTCCTTGCGTCTCCGTGCCTCCCCTCCCCTCCTGATGCATTCTCACCCATACCGCGTCTCGCCATCCTCGACTCTCGTCCAAGCACACTCGACTTGGTCCACACCGCGTCCGCCCATGCCCACGCCCGATAGTTGGGTGTCGCGCCGACGCTGGTCTTCGGGGATCGGGGATCGGGGATCGGGACCGTCGGGGGCCCGGGAGCGGCGCGAGTGGAAGTGGAAACGGAGGAGGAGGAGGCGGCGGTGGTGATGCAGCGCGAGGAAGCGTCTACGTCGCCAGCGCACCCGACGGGGGCGGGGGCGTGTACGACTCATCGGGCAGGGAGGGGAGGGAAGGGCAGGAGGGGCGGAGACGGAGTACAATCTGCGCAGGCGGCTGGCGGGCGCGGTGGGCTGCTTCCTCGCGCGCTCGGCGTCTGCATCGACTAAGGCACCAACTGGAACTATGCTGGGCAGGTCGTGGGCTGCTACTGCGTTCGCCGCTCCCACTGCGTACTCGGCGTCGTCATACGTGAATCCGCCCTCGAGCAAGCCCCCAAGCCCCAACCCAAGCCGCCGCCGCCGCCGCCGCCGCCGCCGCCGCCGCCTCCGCCCTCGCGTCGACCGCCAGCGCGCTGAGGACTTGGGGGGCGCGAACGCCTTGCGGACCCCGAGCGCGAACATCAGGGCGGGACGGTGAAGCTGCGCACGGTGCTCCCACTCCCGACGCTGCCGCGGTTCTTGCCGATCGCGAGCGTTAATGCTGCGAGGAATTGTGAGCGTGTGGGCGTGGAGTCGTTAGGGAGGGAGAGTTTGTCAGTGCGTCTCC
Organism: Mycena sp. CBHHK59/15; assembly: GCA_029204085.1. Taxonomy (NCBI): domain Eukaryota; kingdom Fungi; phylum Basidiomycota; class Agaricomycetes; order Agaricales; family Mycenaceae; genus Mycena; species Mycena sp. CBHHK59/15. Next base: position 39,836 of record JARGXW010000188.1, read on the forward strand.
TTCTGCCTCCTCCTTCCAAATCCCGCTGACCTTTCCGCAGGTGGGGGTAATCCCAGTTTGCTGGTAGCGGAAGGGCTACAGTACGAGCACTTTGCTCATGAAGCAGCACGCGACGAGCGGCACGCGCACGATGGAGGATGCCTAGGGGGTGCTGGGGGTTATGGAGGAGCCAAGGCTTCGGTGGGTGAGTGACCTTGCGCTGAGATGAGGAACTTTTCTGTTCTGTTTCCACACGGGCTGGAGCTCTCTTTCGCCGGGCGCATGTTCTGTGGTGTTATGGCGTTGTGCGCGGGCGTTGTGGAGCCCGTCGTGCTCATTCTCGTGTCTTCGGTGGAGGGCGCACGGGCGTGGGGCGGTCTATCAAGGGAGCGGGAGTGGCGCATCTTTGCGCGTACGAAGTCTCAGCTCGGCTCCGTTTCTTCGCTCTTGTCAGGTGGCGGGAGTGGAACGAGCGGGAGTAGCGCGCGCGCGATCTGGTGGCCGTGGGTGCAGATCGCGTGGGCGGGTGGGTGGCATGAGGGGGGGGGGGGGGGAGAAGATTGCACTTATGGTCCTCCTCTCGCTACCCGCGGGGGGCGGTTGGATGCGCGGGGAAGCCCCTCGGGAGCGGGGATAGGCGTACTCGTCGCTCGGGATATCTGACCGCCTCTCTGTGATGGTGGCAGCCCCGTTTTCTCCATCCCTCGCTGCGCATGCGCGCACGGGCGGGATCATGGCCATGGGACTACAGGGAGTTCATCACGGACAGAGCCTGCTGGCGCGATGTCGTGCTGCTCTCGTCGTGGCGCGAGCCTCTCCTCGTCTCTTCAATAAGGGACTTGGGCGCTGCAGCGATCCTTGCCAACTCTATGCTTCTGTGATCTGGACAGGATCATCTCACACGGACGGGGAGGGTGAGTACACCCTCTCACGTGGGTGTGGGATGTATAGGCTCTGCAACTGCTCTGCACTTGTGCTTCTAGTCTCGTGTTGTGCCTTGAAAAGGCATTCCCGTCTTCTGCTTCAGAGCATAGGGTTTAGGTTTTAATTTCGGAGAAGATTGCCTCGTCCTGAGACTACCACTCGGCCTTGTGTTCGACGATTCCTCCAGAGTCATAATTGAGGGCTTGCTGTCCTTCTGCCACCGTTCTCTTGGGTACTCCTCTCGTCTTTTCATTACTTTCTTATTTTTCGTGGCACACCAATACTAATCATTCCTTCTTCGCCAGATCCACACACATCGCCCGCAATCCCAACGTTTGTTTCCGAAGGCTGACCCACCGGCGCGCGCACAGGCTTCATGTCGCCCGGCCTCCACACGCACGCGAGCCTCCAGCGAGTGCATGCTGCCCGAATCCTTCCTCAAAGTACGTTCCGCGCGCTCCGTGCCCGTGCCCCCGCTCCTCAATCTCGCTCCCTCCCGTCCTCACAGCTTCGATATATTCGGCCTCCCGCACCCGCCGGGGCTACAGACCTCAAGCGCACCGCAAGGCAGGCGTTCCACCCGCATCCCCGCGTGCCGGCATATATCGTATGTCACCTCAGTATCAGCTGTGGCCGTTCGTCTACTGTGCCCAGATATTTAGGATGCGGACAAGGGGCATGTGCACATGTGGAATGCGGCACTTGAGATTGACGATCTGTGGTAGTTTACGGCAGGGATCATTTATTGGATGAATCGGAAGTCATTAAATAAATATTGTCCGGTGAAGACTAGGGGGAAACTGATATCGATGACAAAGTGAATAACATTAATTAATACTAAGAACAGGAAGAACACGAAGCCAAGAGGCAACCTCGATTCGTACAACCAGAATGATCATGAGGGGATGGGAGAAAGAAGCGGTGAGGCAGTGCATCGGCCTTGCAACTCGTAACAGCCCGGGACTGATTTGTTGATATCTACCCACGGGATAAACCTGGGCTTCTTTCCAAATCTTTGGGCTCATGGATTATGTCTGTGGTTGGCCGGTAAAAAATCAAGTTTTTCAAGTTGCAAAAAAGAGCGGAAAAAGGGAAAAGAGAAAGAGATTCAAGGACATACCCAAATTTCATGTACCCGGAAATTCTGAGCTCAACGCTCGATATAGTGGTGAAAAAAGCATTTATGAATCTTGATTGCACTGTCGATGCCGAGTTCCGCTGCGAGAACATTGATTTCAAGACCTATGTCCTTCGGAGATAATATCCCCGATTGACATAGGCCTCGGCCAATGCTTTTCAAGATATTTATATTCGTCTCGCACGCCGCCACACCAACACGTAATCGCGACGTCACTGTCGATGCAGCGACAACGATGCTCTTCCCTCCTCCTCACATATCTGACCTACACTCGGGCTTCCGGCTGAAATCTCGGCCCACTGGGCATTCACAAGATCCAGTTAAATCCAAAAGACCTTTCTGATGGCCAAAATGCTGTGGTGGGGCTCGTGAGTCGTATCCCCCCGAAGTCTGGAGGAATTCGGGGTACAGTGATGAATTAGGTCAAGGTGCGTCCCATTTACTTATAAGTATCCTACTCAAACTCCAATCTTGTTGCTGACTTTTCCTTGGGTCCCAGCGTGCTGTTGACACCGACATTCTGTTTACCCCGCGTGGACACGACGCAAGGCCCTCGCAGGAACGCGCCTGCACCCGCTGCTGCCCAGCATGATGCTGGTGCCCGCCGCTGACGCTCTCCCTTGAACCCCGCTCGCACGCGGGCGGTGCGCGCACGCATCGACTCGCTGCGTGCATCCGTTCCACCTCCACATGGAGGGCTGCGGAGCACGGTTACCCCTGGTCACAACACCGCCCATCTCGGCACGCAGTCTCTTTTGCCAACCACGAAGCCGTCCCCCAAGCTCTCTGTTGGTGCGGTGCGACGGCGTAACGGGCAGGAGGTGCAGTATGCCCCGCACTTCGGAGCACTTCCACCAACCTCGTTGACCGAGACACACAACGTTGGAGCAGTGCCCGTCCCCCGGGGTTCGAATTCGTACCCCGCGCGACGTGTGCTGCTACATGTGTCGTCTTTGTTCATGCAACACGATGAATTGATCCATGTGATCGTTCTCAAAGCTTACCAAGGTTAATTGGGCTTTATAATGAATCCTCATCAAGTTTATTGCATATGTCGAACTCCATACAACTGCACAGATACCCAATGTACAAGAATCTAATGGTAAACACCTCGATCGGCCCAATACGCAATGATAACCTCCTCCGAGATCCTTACCCGTTCGCCTTTCGCCAAAGGAGGATGACCGCATTTACACAGATTCTGTCCACCCCTGCCATCGCACAGGTGTCGCTGGAGGCAATACGCCTTCACACAGGGTGCACACCTTTTCCCGTTTCGGGATTTTGTAGGTGCTGGCTCCGAAGCACCCGGCAACCGTGTCTGCCGCTCAATTTGGCGTAAAGGCGGGACAGGTGGCGGAGTGAGTGGTATCTCGGGTACGTCGTGATTGAAATGAGTCGGATCAACTTCCGGTTCCCATTCGACGAACCCAGAATCACCATCGGCTGGGCGCCCGGCCATTGAATCAAAGGATGTTGGTTCATCGAGTGCTAACGAAGTTGAGAATGAATGCTCCAAAAATCAGCTCGCCACTCACCTGGACTCGAAAGATCAAGTTCGCCATCGGGTACAGGAGTAAATTGGATTGCCGGAAGGACGTTCGTGTAATTATCATCTGCATTGAGAAGATCAACAAATTCTTGGCGGGCAGCAAAGTTTGCTCCTGCGGCAAGTGTAGAACGTTCCGAGGACCACAAGATGGTTTTCTTATGGTGCGCTTCGAGCTGTTGGGGAATTTTGTAGTAAAGGCGCAGATTGGATTCTGTGATGCTCCGAGACTGAAAGTTCACTTGCACGTTCCACCAGCGTGCAAATTTTTCGAAGTCAACATTCTTCCAGCGCTCGTGAGGAGGATACTGTCTCCCACTCTTCCTGAAGTCGTGGCGATTGATGTTGGCCTTGAAAGTGGTGTATTCCTGGTGCGTATGAACCGGGACAACCGCAGAGAGGACGTGTTGGCGCCGCTGGAGATAGCGATATGGGTCGGTCGGCTTGGTATAAAGACAAGTCATGGTGTGGATGGGGGTATCACGATGATGCGGTACGCCTGTGACGCGCAGCCTCGGAAGTGTGGTAATGTTGAATTTTTCAGCAAGGGATTTCGAAATGGGGAGGATGCCAATGGTTTCAGATGTGGCGATTCTAGTGGAAAGCACACGAGGAAGAGGGAATGAGGGTTTAACACCAGCTGCAACAGCAAGTTCAGCAATTTCATCCCGGATCCAGATGTCGACATGGCCTCGGAACTTTTCTCCTGTGCGGTTATGAAATCCGACCTGTAATGTATGAAAAAAATGAGAATGATATTCAGAAAACGATCCGTACCCTTTGGTTTCGCCGGAGTATCCAGTTGATTAGTAAACACTCGGCCAACTCGGGGGATGCTCGTAGCGAGCCAAAGATCCGCCGAACTACCATGTGGAAGCCACCTTCCACCGAGTTGGTCCCGCGCACAGTGCGGTACAGGTTGAGCCCGTCCCGATCTTTCCCCATTAGATAATAGAGGGAAATACCCGGAGGGTTGGAGAGATAACCCTTGCGCACGGTATCGAGTAGGTGAGCTGTCATCTCCTTGGCCTCGTCAGAGAAGAAAGATCCCCGGGTTTTCTTCGTTGAACACTGGATATCTGCATAAGCATTGAACAGCTTCTCAAGTCTCTTCAAGAGGACGGTGCGCTCCGGAATATAGCGGCGAATGCGTCGGTTGAGAGCATCACCTTTCGCGCGCTTTGCGTACTCCCAGCTGATCCCATTTCGTTTGAGGACAGCACGGACAGCGAGCACATCGGATTTGTCGCGGATAAAAATGGCTTCGCTAAAGTCGTGAGCAAAGGCCTTGAATGCCGAGTGTTTTTTTGATAGGAGTCGGAGCAGTCGGTCCATGTAATGGAATGCATCATCAAGGACACGGGTCGGAAGTGTTGCTTCTTGTCTGAGGAAGTTGAAGGTATTCTCCAGATTCTCCATGAGAATATCGACCGAGATGTCCTGGGAAAACTGTGAGTATCAGGCAGAAAAAACGCGTAGACTTACGCGGTCTTCGCTGCTGGAATCAAACCCATCTATTTCGATCCCCTGCATCGCATCTGGACTCTGAAGGACTTGTTCAGTGCACAATCAGTGAAATAGAAAAAAATGCTCACAGAGTCAACCTCAAAAACGACCCGTCCGTATCTATCATCTCCGGACTCAGACTCGTCATCCGACTCGTCCTCCGAGTCGTCGGAGAGCATGCTTTTTGACCAGTGCTCAAATTCAACTGGGTTTGCTGATTGTGCGGGTGAGGACTCGTATGTGACGGAAAATTCAGTGTCATCAAGGCAAGGAGCGGGTGCTGGAACCGAAAACACACGGGCCATAGTATCTGTTGGAATCGGTGCAGTTTCACTGCGGGTATGAAGCTGTGATGTTGTTACCACAGCATGTGCCCCATGGTTAAAAATCCACTCCATTGTCTGCCCGTGCAACGAGTGAAGTGCTCCAGGAACAAGAACCTATAAACGAATCAATTTAAATGTCGGGGACGGAAAGTGGGTTTCTTACCTTGGAAATCTGGATGAGAGAACGCGAAGGAGAAATATTTATTCGCTTCATATGTGTTTGGGCATCCATCACAGCATCGAGATAACCGTTATGTAGAGCAACAATTGAGCCCTCTGCGACCGGTTTGCAGCCCTGTACCAGTGTTACGAGTTGGCCATGAGTTGTGGCCTGTACTGGCTGGAGGGGAAGTCCAATAGAGTCGCGGGAACGAAGGGAGAGATAAATTTGCCACTGGCAGTCAATCTCCGAGCGCAGAAATTCGCTCTGCAATGAGGTAGCGCTGGACCAAGGATGCGAAAATCGAGGCATAGAGAAGGACTTCTTCAGAACAACTCCGGCGAGTGCAGGAAGTGAAACAGATGGATCCTCGACCACACCCTTTAGCTTGGCATATTTCCCGAGATCAAGGATTGGTGGATTACGAGCCTTCAATAGACCTTCAACCTCGATGAGCGAGAACACTTGAGAAATTGTTTGAAGTGTCTGTCGAATCGAATAGCCAATTTTAATAATAGACGGATTGGTAAGAATCGCGCGAAGGGATGGCAGGACATCGCTGCGGGAGGTGAGATCTGTGACCTACAAATATGATGAGTCCTCGCACTCAGGCTTGCAAATATTACCCGCACCTTGAAGATATAAATTTTAGTCTTGGTTTGGAGCTGGATGATATGTAAACAAAGTGATTCTCCCGGCCGTTGCTCTGTTTTGATTGCAAGTGCGACAGCTTGAAGAGGGGAGGAAGATGAAGGGATATTGATGAGATCTCCGAGAACCTTGCTTGCTGCTTCCTCAATGTCGACTGAATCAGATGCTGTCGTGGTAACAATTTCAGACCTTTGTTCGAAGGGAGGGAGGTCTGTCCAATCGTTGACTGGCACAACATTATGGGCTAGAGAGCGATTAATGGATTCGTGAAATGAACGTTCAGCTGAGCAACAGTGAGATTCACTCTGAAGCAAGAACAAACTACTTGCCTTGCGGTGAATCTGTATAAAGAATCTGAGTTGGTGGATGTTTCGAGTTCTTTAGACTGTCCTGGATTCCCTCGAACATGTCTTCTACGACCGCCAATGACTTTGTCTGGGTCAGAGCATGTGCTCGAACCTCCTCGAATTCATTCACAACAGTATACGCTGCGGAAAAAATCCGCTCGCCCTTCAAACCACCCATGTACTTAAGGAACTAATTAAATTCAAGTTAGTTGGTGTCATAAAGCATAGATTTTGCTCACGTCAAAGGTATGATCCGCTTTGGCCACTGTCAGCGGTAACGATCCAAGATCTCGTTCGATGTAGATGCGGTGAGCAGCGATGAAATCGGTAAATAAGGCTTTCAAATATGGAACTGAGGGCGGAGATCCAGCATATCCTTGGCGATCATCAAACTTGGAGAACTGGTCACATCCGTGCTGGCCGTAAAAATTCACAGCAGCAAGATAGATCAGTTCCCCATCAGCATGATGTCTATGTTGGATCTCAGATACCATCTCAGAGAATGGAGAGGGTCCAAATCTCGTTGCAAAAGTGTTGCATATTTGCCACATCATCAATTTTGAAATCGCACCACGGGCAGAGATGTACGCTAAGTAACAACATGAGTTTTTGAGCAATAACAACCATGAAAAAAAACACACCCGGAAAAGCCGGTTGCACAAATGTCGGGAGCTGTGCAATGATATGCGGATCGGTACCTTGAAAGGTTGTACCACAACCAGGTTCAGCTTGTCGGGGATTACAAATGAAGCGATTGGTCATCAGAAAAAAATCGGTGGGCAAGGACCGGACTCGGCGTGCAATGGGGTCATCATTCCAGCCTATAAGATCATGAAAATATGTTCCAGAGGGATCAAAACAATTGTGAATATTTACCATGTCGACCGAGAGGCTTGCCACAAGTGCACTTGAATCTGTCTGGTGCACCAGGAAGCAAGTTCGGGATCCATAGGAAGACATCGCGCGCATATAGCTCAGTCGGATCAAGCCCGTGCTGGCTACCAGTACTACGGTGAAGTGCAAACACAGGGTGGGGCGCACGATCGTAGAAATCACCTCTCCGATAGCACAAGGGGCTCCCATATTTCTTGATCTCTGTAGAAAGTCTGTCCCTCAACGATGTGAACTGCTTCTGCAAAACCGAGTCTTTTTCGGCCTCCGAGGAACGTGTTTCAGCCTCCGCCGTTGCCACATTTGTCTCTGTGGTATCCAGAACATCGTTGATGAGGCTGTCGTTTATTACCCGATCACCAGAGGCAATGTCCGCATGCTCATCATTCTCGTCAATGTATTCCAGCTGTTCAGTGATCTGAGAAAAGTCCGCCGCTGAGATGTCTGGCTGGTTGGCTGTATTTTGGAACGATCAGTGTGAACTGGTAAATATGGTCACAGTACATACGAGGATTAGCAACAGATCTCGCTGATGATTCATCCCAATTTGCTGTGTATTCCCCAGCCAGTCCACTTCAGGAGGGTCCGAGAATAGAATAAAAAGTAGCTCTCCCCGTTTGTGAAGAGCCAGAAGCCACAGGTTGATTAGTGTTGCGAGGGGCAAAAAAGGGGGCTGGGGTCCGTGTGGTAATGGACTGAGGAGCCGCGCGCAGGGGATGACCAAGAGTACGGGTTGGAGGAGAGTGTCTTGAATTCTTGGGAGTGTGTGTCGAGCTTCCAAGTATTGCATCCTTCTTTTTGCGTCCAGAGCCGGCCCGTCTACCACCGTGGGTAGCTTTAGGTTGCGGAACAGCGGCCTGAGTATTCATAGAAGCGGTCTTGACACGGGAGAAGCTCGGCAGAGGTTGGGCGGAGGCAATTGAGGCAAGGCATCTGTCAAGGTAAGCGGGCTGTGCTTGGGCTGTGCAAGGATCACACGGAACAGATGCGATCACCAGATCAGCACGGGTGCAGTCCTATGGACATAGGTAACCACAGTCACGGTTAATGAGCCAATCTTTGGGCTTGCAGCCTTCCTGTATCAATCCTGTTTTACTCGAAAGTCGCGATGTGGTTTTTCTCTGAGCCCGTGTTGGTCCACAGCTCCAGCCATTGAGACTACCAAGGACGAGCTGAGTCCTGCCGATACCAACCGCGGGCCTCTCAGTCATATCACCCTACTTCAAAGTTCAAGGTGAAGAGTAAGTGCCTAGCACGCTGCGTGATATAGGAACAGCACGGTCATTGATTCCTAAAGACTCGTTTGCAGGTACTTAAAAAGCTGATCTTGGCCCCCATGTTGCCTTGGTCCACTTCTTTCGCCCCCTTCTGCCTTACACAACCGTTGAATGCACGACAGAAGCAGCGGTTGACGCCGCTATTGCTGCCGTACGTCCCGTGTCTGTCCCATCCCTTCATTCAATTCACTAACTTGCCGTCGCAGACTGGCGCAACGGCCGCTGTACTTAAGAAGCTACCCAGAATATTGCAAACTGTTCATTAATCGTATCTACCCTAGCCTCCACCGCCCCCGCCGCCCCCTCCCGCCGTCAGTCCATCTCACCCTTGCCGTCCTCGCTCAACTAATCCCGATAATAGGCACTCGTCGTAAATCCAGGCGAAGCCGGATCTCTGGCCGACGGCCAGGCCGCGCTGGCACAAAAGTGTGTTGCTCGTTTTAAATCACGAAAAAAACCCCTGACAACCACTCAGCCCGCTGTTCAAAACACTCACCCATGATAGCGACTGCTTCGATTTCGATGCCCAGTCATGCGTTACGAACTCCCCCGCTTCGTGCTTCGAATTCAAGTTTACCCTCTCACCGCCCTGTCCCGGAGACCAAATGTGAGCGACTTAGGTTTATTGCAGGTCGTAGTGCTTATGCCGTTTTATCCCTAGCTGCGCAGCCTTGCCTTTTGCTAATGGTACAAGTGTCTCATGCACGACGCAAGCGGAGGTTGACGCCCTCATTGCTGCTGTATGTCCCGCCTTCTTGAATATGTTCACTGTACTAACTGGCCGTCGCAGACTGGCGCCAAGTGAGTCTGATAGCCTCCCCCGCGTGCACAAGCGGGTGCGGACGTCTGTGAAGCAGTGTGTTATGTGTGTGTCACACTGTGTGGGTAGGTTCAAGTTGGCTGCACCTTCGGTCATTAGTCATTCGCACATTGGTTTGCTTTTGGCCCATCACAAATATTCATCAATTTCACGAGGGATTGCCTGAGATTAGTGTTGTTGGCAGAACTCTGCCATTCTGCCAATTGACCTGGCAGAATGGCAGGCTTAATCTGCTCTTGCTCGGCAGAATTTGGCAGAAGACCTCTTACCGGCAGACTTTCAACCCAAATTTTGACCTATCTGCACTTGGATTGCCTATTGATCATTTCTAGGCCATCGGAGACTGTATTTTTGAGTCAAGGAGGCTCACAGGCTCTGGTATCGTCACTAAAACTCATCAATTTCACATAACTTGGGCCATCATATTTGCAGTGATGTCTCCGGAAATGGCCACCTAAGGAGACGCCTATTTCATTACGTAAACCCCCTCTTAGGGGTGTTCTTTTGTAGTACCGAAACCTACCTAAGAGGTCCCAGGCTCCGCGGTGCCTTGAGTAATATTACTAATATAGAAGCCTTCTGCTTTTGGCGGCAAATGTTCGTAGCCTCCTAGGGGGGTCCATTCTGCCATATTCCAGCACTCCCAACACTGGTTGAACATTTCAAGTTTTTTGGTGAAAAAACTGGTGAAAAATGTTTTGAATTTTACAGCAATTTTTCAGTGGAAAACCAAGTGAAAAACTTGTAACTTGTTCATGAATTTTTTGAACTTCAAACCTTTTTCAGCACTTTTTCAGAAATTTTTCACAAGGTTCAAAAAGGTCACCAAAATGTTTCAAGTTTTTCACCTACTCTTTTGGTGAAAAATTACTGTAAAATTCAAAACATTTTTCACCAAAACTTTCAGTGCAAAACTTGAAATGTTCAACCAGTGCAAACAAGCAAGTCTCAGATGCAATGACCATTATGTCTTTGGTAAATTTTGGTCCTCCTTGAACACCATTAGCTTCCAAATAGACCTGCATGGTGGCTTGCATGGTGGCCTCCGTTTTTTGCTTCATTTTGTATAAACCACCCATTTTGTGCATCACATGGGAGTAGAGTCTTATATACCCATGTCTACATGTTAAATTTTATGATTTGCCAGTGACTATGTGTGAAATGAGATTCAACAGCGCCTCGTTTGGTGCCCACCTTTGGCCAAGCTTGGCTTCCAGAAAGCTCCAAAACTCCATGATAAATATTCTCAAGTGCTGATATGCTCTGAAAGGGACCCCAAGCAGTATTTTCTGGCTGCTGGATTCAAAAACAAAACAGTGATGGATCCCCCTCGGAGCCCTCTACAGACCAAATCTTCCACCTAAATGCTGACTGCATTGACTGCAACAACAACAGTGATGTAAATCTCAGTTGTCAGTAATGTTCATGACATCATAGAGTGGATTGACACCAAAGTACAGTGTTGTAATATTTTCTTGGTAACTCAACTGTAAAATATTGTGCTCCCCAATCCTCATTTAGACCCAACCCTCAGACCTGTCTGACAGCTGCTGCAGAATTTCTGCAAGACTTTGTTGCACACCAGGAGCCTTTCGGAGGGCTCCAGTTCTGAGGATGTTCAAGCATCAGAGCTGACAAGCTTTTTTAAAAGTTCAAGAGAAAAAAATGGGAACTTCTCCCACAATCAGAGTGGTGCATTGAGACACCTGCATACTCTAATACACTCACCAGTTTGAGGTTCAAACTCTGTCAGAAAGTATCTGGGATATAATTGCACTCTATGAGATGGACTTTGCTATTTATAGGTTCTCATAATTGCCTTTCAGCTCTATATTTTAATTGGTTGTACATTTAATGGTACAGTTTGTGTTCGATTTTTTAATTGTGTGTGTATGAGAGCCTGAAGGAGGGCTCCATTATTTCTGGATTTGAGTGTTGTGAGCTTCTTTCACTGGATTTGGGGGGATCAAACCATGGAATCTAGTTGTATTAATATACCCACAGTCTACATGCATTGGTAGGAATAATTAGACCTTCATGAGTACCATATGTCAAATTTCGATGTTTCTAGGTTCTAATTGACCTTGTAGCACAGTCAATAAACATGAACTGCCATTGAAATACATTTCAGAGGGGCCCTGTAGCCTTATTGAATAACCAAGAGTAGTTGGGATTTCTGTAGGCAAGTTGATGCAGATATTAAAGTCAAGTATATAGGATTCAACACTAGAACTTGGTTGAATTTGGCACTCTTTTGTGCACCCGAGAATATTTTTTTCAGAGGGCAGATACAAGAGTTCTATCAACTCATATAGGAGGGGGCTGCTTCCAGCTGCTGTTTGATATCCTCACACTGGTTGAGCATTTCAATTTTTTCACCTTCTTTTTCAGTGAAAAATGTTGTTTATTTTTCAGACATTTTTCACTGAAAAAGAAGGTGAAAATTTTAAAACTTTTTCAGCACTTTCTCAATTCAAGGTGAAAAATTCGAAATAAAATAAGAAAGTGATGAAAATGTTTTGAAATTTTCACCTGCTTTTTCAGTGAAAAATGTGTGAAAAATAAACGACATTTTTCACTGAAAAAGAAGGTGAAATTTTTGAAATGTTCAACCAGTGTCATATCGAAATTATATGAAGTATCAAGCTCACAATAAATGTTTTACATTGTGACGATGTTTATTCATGATCTGATTGGCTGATCAATATGTGTCATCAACATTTGTCAACCCCCCCTCGGTCTCTTTTGGTGGCATCTCTACCAAAGAGATCCACTAGAGTACTGGATTTAACAGGAGGAACTGTCTGTTTCAAATTACTACAGTTGTTACTGGCTACATTGTGGTTTCCTGGGTCTCCAAATACAGTATCCTGACCTGAAAGGAGGCCTACACAACTTCAGGTGCCCACCAAAATTGCGAACACTTTGATGAGAAAACCTATCTATAACTTGGAATTATATCCCTTGATGTCCTACAAAGATCGAAATCACTCTCATCATATAATTTGACCAAAATTTACCAAAGACATAATGGTCATTGCATCTGAGACTTGCTTGTTTGGGAGTGCTGGAATATGGCAGAATGGACCCCCCTAGGAGGCTACGAACATTTGCCGCCAAAAGCAGAAGGCTTCTATATTAGTAATATTACTCAAGGCACCGCGGAGCCTGGGACCTCTTAGGTAGGTTTCGGTACTACAAAAGAACCCCCTAAGAGGGGGTTTACATAATGAAATAGGTGTCTCCTTAGGTGGAAATGGCTACTTGGCTTGTACTTGGCCCACAATTGAGAGGATATGTTAGCGGAGAGTTACGGGAGGCAAGGTAGTGATTCACAGGTATGTTTTCCCTTCCACAACCCTCAATTCCTCCTGAAATTGGTGGAAAATGTGATACTTGCCGCGCCAATTCTGCCAAATTCTGCCGCCATTCTGCCTGCCATTCTGCCATTCTGCCTGGCTTAATTGACCCAAAATCATTCTGCCTGCTACACTACCTGAGATGCACTTAAGTAACAAAGATGATGGATTCTCTGCGACCACTCAGGAAGTTGTGTAGTCCTTGCTGAAGTTTTCACATATAGCCTGACCAACGTTCCCGATTGTTCTCGACTTCTTGTTCTGTCTACAATGAACCATTGATGCCCAAATCTGCATCACATTCTACCTAATCATCCATTGGGATGTTCTCAATGCCGCCAAACTGCAACGGGAACTTAGTACTGGCGAACAGATGCTAAAACGAGAGACATATGACATCGGCAAAACAGGAGGTTTGAACATCCATTGTTGAGCAGCCAACACCAATATTGTTGTCGTTGTTCAACAGATGAGTAAGGCAGCTAGTCAGAAATGGATCTATGAGTATTATGCATTGCCATGGGTAAATGTGACTCTCACGTTGTTGGGGCGGCACAATTCTGCGAGACAATAAATTGGCTGTTGACACATGTAACTACGTCTACGTTGAGGCATCCTTGTGGAGTTTCGCAAGCGATGCCAGTCTTACAGTGCTACAGTGATTGTGAGGAGAAAACATGGAAACGGACCGAGGCAATGAACTGGGTTCCAATAGGACTGCTACTCAAAAACTGCGGGTCATAAACCCAGTTGGACACGCGGACACTGCCAGGCAGAGTGCGAGGGTAATGAAAACGGAGTACATTGTTATGTGTGATTGAGCAAGAGAATAGTTGCAAATGAAAGACACCAGGTCAAAAAATCGGAAGGAAAAGACAGTGAAAGGATACGATCTCGGATCGTGTGGCACTGGTTGAACATTTCAAAATTTTCACCTTCTTTTTCAGTGAAAAATGTCGTTTATTTTTCACACATTTTTCACTGAAAAAGCAGGTGAAATTTTCAAAACATTTTCATCGCTTTCTTATTTTATTTCGAAATTTCACCTTGAATCGAGAAAGTGCTGAAAAAGTTTTAAAAATTTCACCTTCTTTTTCAGTGAAAAATGTCTGAAAAATAAACAACATTTTTCACTGAAAAAGAAGGTGAAAAAATTGAAATGCTCAACCAGTGTGGGGAGAAAGGTAATGGGTGAAAAGTGGACCAAGGAAACGAATAGATCGGGAACCCCCTTTAAGTAAATTGCTCACCGCATGCAGCAAGCGGATCTGATGCACCCACGGCCTCAATCAATGCGCTTCAATGTGATGTTCTTAGGTTCATACTCGAATTATTGGATTATTGGTTCGTCGAGTTGCCCTTGGAAATGGACTGCATGGGATTGCACTAGTTTCAAGGAGGGAAGCACTGTTCAGTGGAATTCAATGTTCTGAGACCAAGAGAAACTTCAAGGCAAATAAATACCAAGAGGACTGCCTACGTTCAGAGAGGAACTTGGAAGAGTGAAAGCAGAGTTGGTGGCACTGTCCAAAACCCTGCATAGTCCACTGCCACTGCTGTATCCTCCCCAGTGGCTCAGGGCTCAGGGCTCAGCACTCAGTGCCAGTGATACCGGGGAAGCCAAGGTCAGGCAGCTTGTGGTACCCAAACAAGTGCATATTTTATTATCTTTATTTTTTTATTTTATTTTATTTTTTGGAGTGTTTGGGATAATGAAACTCAGTCTGCAGAAGCATTCCAAGCTCATCCACTTGTTTTGCTGGTTATTAGCCAGTTGTTGCTGGTGAAGTTCGTCCAGGAGGAAGTGCCATTATGCACATGTGTTCAACTTAGTGTGGGACTCCGACCCAAAATTTAACCTATCCCAAGTTTATCGATCATGGGTCGCATACCCACTAAAACCCCCTCATGTGTCCAGTCCTCTGGCAATGAGTCTTCATCCATAAGTAAGCCACTCCATGTGTTCAGAACTAGTTGTTTTTTCCAACGCTAGTGGCCCGAATCTGATTTTATCAGTCAAAGTCAATCATGTTGGAGCGCTCCATTAATAGCCTTCAACCACTGATTATGAATCATTCCCTCTGTGAGTATGCTGTCTGGGTTCGTGATTACCCGGTTCACGCAGAGTTCCATATTTGCTGCCATGCAACTGAAACAAGGATAGCAAATAGTCTGCCCTTTTCAGCGACGACAACACCCTTTTCTGATCGCACTGGTTGAGCATTTCAAAATTTTCACCTTCTTTTTCAGTGAAAAATGTTGTTTATTTTTCAGACATTTTTCACTGAAAAAGAAGGTGAAAATTTTAAAACTTTTTCAGCACTTTCTTGATTCAAGGTGAAAAATTCGAAATAAAATAAGAAAGTGATGAAAATGTTTTGAAATTTTCACCTGCTTTTTCAGTGAAAAATGTGTGAAAAATAAACGACATTTTTCACTGAAAAAGAAGGTGAAAATTTTGAAATGTTCAACCAGTGTCGAAACTTTACTATGTTGCATCCTAAAACTAACCACTGGTTGAGCATTTCAATTTTTTCACCTTCTTTTTCAGTGAAAAATGTTGTTTATTTTTCAGACATTTTTCACTGAAAAAGAAGGTGAAAATTTTAAAACTTTTTCAGCACTTTCTCAATTCAAGGTGAAAAATTCGAAATAAAATAAGAAAGTGATGAAAATGTTTTGAAATTTTCACCTGCTTTTTCAGTGAAAAATGTGTGAAAAATAAACGACATTTTTCACTGAAAAAGAAGGTAAAATTTTTGAAATGTTCAACCAGTGAACCCCCAGTTCAATGTTGGCCAGTAGCTATATTTCAACGACCAGAGTTGTCGTGTCAGATCCCATATAATCTTTGTCCATGTGCATTACATTCTAGAGCAATGTGTTCGAGGGATTCGGCAACTTGACAGTGATGGCATCGCCCCCATAGTTCTAGTGTTTGTATATGGCACCAGAAATCTCCTGCCCTGAATGTATTATGTATGCATTTCCAATAGAACTCTCATGTTAATCGTTGGAATGTCATTGACCAGATTGATCTCCAAATAGTCTCGTCAGAAGGTGTATACTTGGATATTTCTTGGACTGAACAACGGATACGGTCAAGATTTATGAATGTAGATTTGCGCTGAGGTTTCAGTTGCAGTCTCTTTATGGCTTTGGTAAAATATCTCTGTGAGCCGTGTGATAACAACACACCTGGACACTCAAGGATCAGGTCGATTTCTGTATCCACTTCAACATCTTGCGTGTTAGAATCCCTTAACAGTTTAGCTTGGTTCTCAGAAACTTTCTCTAGTTGAACTCTGGCTACCCTCTCATTCAATGCTGCAAATACAGCTTTTAATAGATGGAATTTGGGATCCAGGAAGTTGTTCTCAAATTTCTGCCTCTCCTTAACTAGTGCACGCGATAAGAAGTCAGAAGAGGAGCATCTAAGGAGCGGTATATTTTTCTCAGTGTTCTGCAATACCACAAGTAGGCTTCCCAACAACGCTGCTGAAAATGAATGTGGTATTTCCTGACTGTCAAAAGTGATGTTCCAGATCTCGCTCTTTTCAAGGAACTCCGTTTCAATTTTGATCATCACCCTAATATGTGAATCAAATTCACCAGGATGTAAAATCTGCACATGTAAAAAAACCGTCATGAGGCTTGGTGCTTGTCCACCTAATCTATACCTCCTCGCTGGAATAGTATTGAGGGATTCCTCAACAGCAAAAATTCTGAACCCTCTGTTCATGTCAGCCAGGGTGAAGTTCGGGTCAAAGACCATAACTTGGTCAGTTCCAAGAGCCTGTTCGTTCAATTGTAGCTCCTCGTCTGTCAGCATGAGCTCTTCAGATAAATCAAGATTTTCTGTGGTGGGATTCCACTTGGCCAGAATGCTGCCTATCAACATTATTGTGGTTTCAACACATTGTCCTGGGTTCTCACAACCAAACAGTATTCGGTCTTGATGACACAAGGAGCAGCCACAGTTCCTACGGCCAATGCCTGAGGGATTCACTTGATGTGGTTTTCTAATTAGTATTGTTCGGCGGCGTGCAATGGTGGGCGTGTCACCGACCGTTTGGACACGATGGTTCAATCTGAGACACGTTGCAGCATCCTTTCGGCACGCCTGCTTATACAGACTCTTGTTGGTTGCCGGATGTTTCCACATGGGCATTGCTAACTTCACCTCGTTTGTCACTGACAGGCTTGTAAATTTCAAGTTGTACTTTCATGCCGCAACTATCATCTGTTTGATGTCCTCCAGCAAAGGAGTTCTTTGCGATATCGGAATATGTATGTCTTGTAAAAAGACATTGAAGAATTGTCCAGGATGTAAATTGAGATAGCTTGTCTCCAGAAATTTCTGTAGAATATAGTCAACAAAGTAGCACCAGGAAGCTCGTTCCGGGCCGAGGTTGAGGTATGATTGTAAGTTCCATAAGTCAATCACCTCATTTCGCGTGGGTAGATCAAGAATCTGTTTTCCACCCTCAGCAATGTCAAGCATCATAGTTTCATGTGCGACTCTAGCATTTTTTCCATCCCAAAGAAAAGCATCCTCGGCGCGTATCAATGTTTCTTCGATATCTCTGGGCATTCCTTGTATTCTTGTTAAATATTGAGTTCCACCTCCGATGACTATGTCAATTATATGCTGTTTGCCCTCAAGTGTTGGCAGTGAGGCACTCCACCTCTTGAGGTCTGCAGAGATTTTATCTAGCACTGTTGGCCATGGTGTAGTGTATTGGACTCCATTCCCAATCCAAGCCAAGGGGTGTCTAAATCAAAACAGCCGGACTCGACTACCCAAAACCGCCTGACCAGGACCCCGATCACTCGACCCACGACCAGCAGTCGGCAATCACGCGGTCCGAGGATCCGACCTCCCAAAGCGGACATTCGCCCGAGAAGGTTCGCTACACCACATCGAAGAGTAAGGTAGCGTACGGGGGGTGCTTTGGAAATGCCTGAAAAAATTCAAGGACATTCTGTGTATAGTAACTGACCTCCCATATTTCTTCCTTAGCATGGGAATCATTCAAACTTTTTGACCGTAGAACTCGATGTCGAACAGTTCAAGTGGATGTAAGATGTGATAACTTGTACGGTGTAAAGTAGGACAATAAAAATGTAAGCTAGTTAGTCTGAAGGGAATATACCGAAGATATATACTGCAAATACACTTGATTGAGGTTGAAAAGACCAATTATGTTCGTGTTCTTGAAGTAGGACCGGCCTCAACATTTGTAATGTCATCGAGCACTCTTTTCTGGCCACGGCGCGGGGCCGGCGCAAGAGTCTGAGCCAGCGGAGCCTCTGAGATCCCAAATGTAGCACCGAGCGCCATCATCTCCTCCCAAGAGATAGCAATGTTGAGAGCAAGCTGGGCCGGGAGGTCTTTTGGTCGGCTCAACAAGTCATCCCAGTACCTCGGGTGAGCCAACTTGACGTGCGCATACATGGAGTATTTCCAGACGACAGCTGGGGATTTTCTAGGTGGGATTGGGGGACAGAGAGTGCAGAATAGGGGGACGTTGGTGCAGGGGGTGGTTACTGAATATTTTTTGGCGTGTCCGTAGCTGAACGAATGGGCTCGGGGACAGTTTGATGTGCACTTTGGGGTCGTCTTGCTAGTAGGAAGACCCGTAAGGTCGACCTCGCACTCCCCGCGACCGCAAAATCCGCATGGTTTCTCCTGGTGCACCTGAATATGGTGTACGTGGAGGACGACAAAAGAAATAGACAAGAACGACTTACCTGTTCGTGAAGATTAGCTTCACGTACCCCGTTGACGGACTTGAAGATATGAGATCCAACATGCGTCCTCGCGTCCTCGGGTCTGATCCAATTCTGGCATTGGTAGCACAGAATCTTCTCCGCATTTACAGCCTTTTCAGCAAGGGTTTGTGTTGGACTGGAAAGAATAAAAGCCGCCGTGTCTGGAAAGGATATATAAGAGCCCGAATGGAAATCCAAAAGAGACCTACCTTTGGAATTCATGTACGGGAAAGATGTTGACTTCCCATGCTTGGGAAGGAGTTTGAGGACCGTTGTAGGATCAAGAGGGTCGTACATAGTCGATACAATAGAGAATAAATCCTCCTGCGATACGGCCCATATATGCGGCATGTGTTTGGCTGAGAGTGGCTCACGGTCTGCATGAGGAAGGTGACGCGCTTCTTCAATTTCGGCATCTAGGGGATGTAGGAATGCGCCGGGGATTTGAACAGTTAGTGCTTTACGGGTTCCGGCCTCCACCGTGGCCTGTGGGCCCTTCAATGGATTGAATTTGGCATAATTTCCTGTCCAAAGCCATTTCCGCATCGTGGGAATCACGTCCCCATCGCCCACCACAAGAGCGTCGCGGAGGGTGAGCAGTTGGCCGGTTACCGAGACCTTGGATTCCATAGAGCCAATCTCCTCCACGTCAACCTGGCTGAGGCGTTGTTTTTCCTTCCTAATCACCGTTACTTTGACCACCGCGGCTGCAACCAGATCCCCTGTACGGATTAAACCAACGGCAATGTCTCCGATGTTGAAGCAGTGCTCCCCCGAAAATTCCTGATGGTTTAAATTGAGCTTCCGCCCTCCGTCTTTGGTGTAGCATCGAACACGGAGCAGTCGGCCCACCGCAAGCTGTCGATAATCGGAGTTGAAAAGGGAACTTAAGATAGAGGCTTTATGGAGGCGTTTGGTTGAACCACTGTCTAGACTGTATTCCAACCAGTCACTGTCTGAGGCTGACCGTGTGGCTGGGGACGAGGATGAGGCTGGAGTTGGAATAAACGGCTCGGAACCATCTTGAATATCGTCCTCAGGCTCGGGGAGTAGATCTTCGAGTGAAATCTGGGGCAAATCTTCGAGCTCCTGTGTGTTCTGCTCTCCGCCATCCATCGCGTCGTCGTCTTCATCATCCGAATCAGCAGCAGCGGTAGGCATAGATGTGGGGGATGAGTGAGAAGCTCCAGTAGACGACTCGGAGGGCATGGAACGATCCTTATCCTTCGAGATCCCAGGATAAATCCCTCCACCATTCGGGCGAAGAAAGTCGACATCGGGATCGGCAAGTGCGTCTACAAAATCGAAGTCTATGCCGTGGTCGCTGAGAAAACGTTGGGCGGAACGACAGCCCGAGTGCCACGAGGCCGCGGGCACGACATTCTTGACCGTCTGGTCGCCTGTGAAGTACGTCGGGTTGACATGATCAGCTTCTTTCCCTGACCACGAACGCCTAACATGTCCCTGGTGCCACTCTGGATGTTCGCCAAATATCCCAAGAGTATCTGCCGCTGTAGAGAGTCGCTCCGATAGCCGCAGGGCGTCGCAATTGGAGTCATGAGACTCCGTTCGGACCTCCGAGAATAGTTCCTCGAGCTGGTCGCTGCCGATCTGGTACAAATAAAATGCTTGGTCGGGATCCAACTCTTGCTGCCGTGCGACGCAGAAGAACGCGCTCTTTACGAGTGCCTGTAAATCGCCGTAGAGCTGATTGGAAAGGAAGGAGGAGCCGTGCATTCTGTAGAACGCAAAGGCCATGTGTGCAAACTTGGAAAGACTTTCGAGTCGCTGCGACAAGGATAACTCGGGGACTGTGAATGAGTCAAGAAATGACTTCCACATTTCTCCGGCGAGTGCAAAAGCGCGGTGCGTGCTCCGTTCTGTCGGAGAAAGGCTAGAAGGGGCTGGAATCCCTTCCGCACCCAAAGATATGACAGCTCTGAGAAGCTTGTAGGCGCGAGGAACGTTCTGGTGGTCTGCGGGATCGACAAGAATTGCAACTGTCTCTTTGGTTTCCCCAGGCAAACATTCGAGCCATTGAGTAATAACGGGGCGATTAATAACGACTTGATCGATGAGTGTGCCCTCTTGGCTTCGCTCCGAGGTTGCAATGCCTGAAAAGAAAATTAATATTCAAACCATGATGACAAAAAATGGACCAACTGACGCTTTGTTACATGCAGGGGATCTGGACCAGCAACAACATCGTTTTTACCGCACTGAAGATTGAGTCCGGCACAACCTGACAGCTTCAGGTAGAGTGGGCTTGATGTGTCGACAGTGCGACACATCAAAACCTGGAATGTGCCCTCACGAAAAACCGAATCCCCGTCCATGCTGGCAAGAAAAAGGGGACCATTGTGCGGTGCACCATGTATGTCCCACTGCTCAATCGCAGTTCGCAATAAGGCAGCAAAGCTGGGCCTTTTTCGGCTTTACAGGTCTGTGTTTGCGCAACCGGAACTGCGTGATAGTTATCGTCACGGAAGGCGCCGATGGCAAAAACTGTGGCCTCCCGACCATAATGGCACGTCGGGTTTTCACCGTGCACAGCCTCTACGACCTCGAGAACTGAAGTCATGTCGTTCATGGCGAGGTCAAGGGGTTCCGAATGCTCTCGGCAAAACCCGATGATTTGGTTACTTGGGCGGTGCCAGCAGGCGCGTTGGGAAAGATGAAGCCTGTCAACCATTAATGCATGGCCTGCCTTGCGGAAAGTCGCGTTGGTAGAGTCTGGGCCAAAAAAAGTGCGAATATTGGTGCCAAATTCTGCGGGCTTCGGCGCAGCGACACTGGGAAGAAGTCGGAGGGGTTTGGACGCCCGAATGGTGGATGCAGAGGGTAGACCGAGCGCTTTAGATAACGCATAGACCCCTTTTCTACCGGCCAGACGCTTCATACAGCGCATGAGCTTCTTTTCCGAATCCGTGAAGCTCTTCGTACGATAGCCTTTTGGGTGCAAAGTGCTGACGGCGCCTGCGATACGTCGGATCATCTCGTTTGGCCCGACACGCTGCTTGAGTCCAACATGGACAAGGACGTTGAGCCGCGGTACATCACTGGCAGAAATTGCCATAAGCAGGCGCTTCTGGTCGCTCATGCGAGTCGTTGCACGTGCGACTTTTTTAGTCATATTGAGGATCTGTGAAATTCCAAATTGAATATTGGTGCACGTTCGACAGGATGGAGACTGACTGTAAGACGCTGCTCGTTCTTTTGTGCAGAGAGTTCTCGCAACGCGCTCTCGAGCTGCTCGTGTGTGAGGTATTGATATGGAGTATGCGCAGGAGCACTTTGGGCTCGAGTCTCGAGGGTGTTTACAACCTGTCCAACCTTCACTGAGCGACAAGGGGCACACTCGGGTTGATACACGCCAGAATAACCAGTGCAATTCACAGATTTAACCTAGAGTCGGTTACCTTCAGCATTGAATCGCTCCAGCCGATAGGGAACATTCATCCTGCTGGTTGGGCCGTTAATACCCCTGGGATAAGACTGTGGAGCAGCCCATTCGAGCAGTACTCCTGGACAAGCTGGTGGAGTCAGATTCTCCTCGTTGTTACCACACGCAGTGGCCCCAAAATATGGATCGGCGGGTACAGAGGAGGAGCGATGACCTTCTGCCGGGGATCGCGAGCGCGAGTTCGAGTATGCACGACGTTGAGACCGTGTTAATTCCCGACCGCGCAGGAAGCGTGGATCGGAGGCGATGCGCGGAATAGTGGCTTCTGCGGGAATGTCTGCCAGTGTGGGCTGCAGGGAGAGTGATCCAGACGGAGGAGGGGGTCTGACAGCAGCCGCAGCATTGGTTTCTTGCTGCTGTTTCGCTCTTCCCTGTCTTTTCTTGCAATCTTTGGAATTCCGATGGCTCCGAAGTGGGGCCACAGAATTTCTATAGCAATTCACGACTTTGCCACATAGATCACAGGCAATCTCCCTGTATCTCGGAGTCTCATCGAAATCCAAGGGGGTGAATGGTATGGCAGGAGATGGAGAAGGCTGAGATGCTGCCAAGCCCGCTGTTAAATCCGTGGAGGGTGCAGAGCTGACTCCGCCAAAGTTGTCCAGTCCGCCGAATCCAGAAGGTCCACGCCCGAATAAGGGAGATTCCAGTGATCCAAATAGGCCAAAGTCGAAGTTATTCGCCAGAGGTTGCGTAAGACGCGTGCCCAACGCGAAGTCAAAGCCATAGGTGCTTTCGAAGGGCAGACCAATAGAGGAGGGAGCGGACCCGAAGTCAAACCCCGGGAGCCGTTCGATAGGTGTAAGAAGAGGAGAAGAGATAGGGGGGAGGAGGACTCGAAGGAGGTAAGTCCTCCATGCTGTCCATGGCGTGAGTAATAGACGCGCTGAGAAGAAGCGCGAAGCAAGAGACGTGTTATTGACACTTGTTGATGTCGCGATCAAAGATTGATCTGGCCTCGGGCTTCCAATTGCGCTCAAAAAAGGGCGCAGAGGATTTTTTTTTTTTTGATATTCCAAATGCTGGCTAAAAACTACGCGTATTCCACCTTTCATCCTCACTGATACCAGTTGAAATGGGCGAGATATAGAAAACCGCTCTGATATGGATGTCAAAACCGCTTTCCCAGGACCCCGAACACTTGATTGACTACCACCAGTAGGTGGTTGATATCCATCATTACGGTTCTCAACACCCCTTGATCCAAGCACCCAACATCTGGAAAGTTTGTCCATCTGGGATTATTCTCAAGTTCTCTTCAATGGTACCTTGTTGTGTTTCATTGTTTATTCGCCTCTCTCGTATCACCTTTGCACGATAAGATGCTCGGCCGAAGGGTAGCAGAACAGTTTTGTGTTCGTTAAATTTGGCTGTTGATGCAGCACACCAAAGACATAGGATTTCCCAGAGTGTTTCTAGCGAGTCCTTCGAAGATAGATAGACAGTTGTGTGATCTGCAAAGAGCGAGACCACGAGATTTTCATCTTTTTCAAGTATTTTGACTCCTTGAAGGTCTGCCTTTCAGATTAAACAAGCTAAAGGTTTGATTCACTGGTTGAGCATTTCAAGTTTTTCAGTGAAAATATTGGTAAAAAACTATCTTCATTTTTCACACTTTTTTCACTGAAAAAGTATGTGAAAAGTATAAAACTTTTTCAGTACTTTTTGATTTTGCTTTGAATTTTTCACCTTAACATACTGAAAAGGTTTGAATTTTTCACAGACTTTTTCAGTGAAAAAAGAGTGACAAATGAAGGAAGTTTTTCACCAATATTTTCACTGAAAAACTTGAAATGTTCAACCAGTGATTGCCAGGTTGAATAGTAAACAGGAGAGTGGGTCTCCCTGCCTGACTCCATGAGTAACGATAAAGGGCTCGCTAATTTCACCATTAATTATCGCCACTGTCTCAGCATTGTTGTAGAGACTTCTAATTGTGTTACAAAATTTCGTTGAGAAGCCCATGTGTTGAAGGACTCTTAGTAGGTATGTATGATTGATTCGGTCATAAGCCTTTTCTTGATCCAGTGCGACAATAACACCGTCCTCTTCGGCTGCCTCTGCATAATTCAAGAGGAATTTTGCAAGCTTAACTTGATCCTCAATTTTCCTGCCCTTCATGAAACCAGCTTGGTTTGGAAGTACAAGAGAAGGTGCAACATTCATCAGTCAGAGCCAACCGGCGTTGAATTTCGAGCCTTGAGTGATACCATATCGTTCAATGTCTGCATAGAGTTTAATTAAGAGCGCTAGGACATTAAATGTCTCGGAGTTGGTTCCTCTACTTTGGCAGAACAAGATGTCCAGAAGTTTGTAAAGCTCATAAGGGATTCTGTCTAAACCGGGGGCTTTCCCATTATGTGAGAGTCTGAGTGCCTCTTCAATATCTTCGATGGTGAGATCTTTGTCCATGTCGTTAAACTCTGGTTCAGAAAGATGGACATTGCATTTTTCAAGTGTGATTTCGGTGGCCATCATCCTGGCATACTCGTCAGGGGTGTCCTTATGTTGGGTTGATTCATGGTAATCCTGGGCCATCTCTGCCATCTGCTTTGGCCGCGTTTTGTATTGAGGTGTACCAGAGTTAGAGTATATTTCATTTTCCACTTTGAACTCATAAATCGAATCTTTAGCGTGATATCCTCGAGCGGAGTGTGTCCAGGATGAGGTTCTCAAAGTTTCACCCTCAACATTGTAGTGTGTTTCTGACAATGCTTTTTTCTGTTCAGCTTCTGCCTTAATAGCAATCTTTTTCTCAAGATAGTGGGCAGTCAGAGACTTGTCTTCCTAGGGCATGTCTAGATCATGAATAACAATCGTGAGCTGAGCTTTCCAGGTTCGTATTTGACGGGTTGTTTCATTCGTGATGTATCGGGAGCAGTGTTTTCCCCAGGCAGTTATATCTGCCTTGAACCTTACCCAGAGTGTTTGAATGTTGTTCATTGGATCGCGTTCAGTGTGTTCTAGCTCCTCGAACTCCTCTACAAGCTCGGTGGCGAGAGCTCGAACTCTCTTCATAAATTTCGGAGTCTTCAGCAGGTATAATGGCATGTTCCATCGTCCTTTGCCAGGCTGTTCCTCAGGTCTGCATGTCAATTGAGTGAGTACAAGTCGATGGTCACTTTTCACCGGACAGTGCTTAATTTCCCAGCCGCGATATAAGTGGAATTGCTGGCTATGATTGATTATTTAATTTTTTTCACCCGGCATCGATCCATAATACATGACATGCGGTACAGGTTTATGCGCGGAGGATAAGTTAGCAGGTGAGGCAAAAAAATAAGGGGGATAGCAGGAAAGTGAGAAAGTAAGAAAGCAAGAAAGCAAAGAGAAGGCAGGGGCAGCAGCGTGATAATGTGCTGATGAATGTGATCGAATAAGCAAAATCTGCAAAGCAGAATTGAAAAACGATACAATAAAGCATGGTAGGGGGAGACGCGCAATATTGGGGCTCGCAAACTTTTTTTTTCTGTTCGGGGTGTCATTATAAATGAAAATAGCAATCAAGGAAAGTTTTTCTTAACAAAAATCGGCAATTTAGACAATCTGCACCTTCTTGTCCGGCTTGATATGGAATTCCAGATTCTCCCCCTCGTTCCCCTCCGTCGGCGTCAGGACCCTCATCGGATACTCGACGTGGTCCGTCGTGCGGATCTGCGTCTGCAGCCTCACGGTCAGCTGAATGCGTTCGCGGATTCAGTGCTCACTCACCTGCGTCACGGTGATGCCAACTGCCGTGTTAAATTTGGGGAAGCTCTACACAATGACGGTGTTAGTGCTGGTGAGCGGAGAGAGAGGGGTAAGCACAGAATCGGCGTTGCCCTGGTGGCCGGCGCTGTTGCTGTCGTATTCGTCGCGGAATTTCTGCACCCCAGGATCAGTCGGGGTGAACGCGATGGAAAAATGAAGTATGTTGTACATACCTTGCGCGCGAGGAGGGTGACCATAACGGAGTGGTTGTACATTTTTCCCATCATAAATTGGACTTGCATGACCACAACACATAAGACATGACGTCGCGGTGAGCAGAAAGATGTCAACGCACAAATGAGGTGAGCCGCGGTCTTTTTGCCGCTTGTGACGAAGACGATGAAGTTGATGAGGGCGAGTACGGATGTCAGAGCTGAGAGCGCATGGTTTGAGTTGCAGTGGAGGATAAAATAGATGGTTCAAACTACCTGCGGTCTCGAATGTCAATCGCACGATTCTGGACAAAGTCTACGGGACGCTCGTAAGAAATGATGAGGTGGTGGGGGAGTGCGGGGACTTGCCTTCTCCTAAAATAGTTGGCACATTTGGCGTGGTAAATGAAGACATTGTCCAAAAAAAGGCTGAGATACGTACAGTTCTGGAAGACGTACTCTTTAGTCTCAGATGAAATGAGCAACAGACATGGGTAGGGTCTCACTTTTTGAATCCCGTTTTGAACTTGAGAAGGTGCATTATCTGGGACAGTATGAGCCCCTCAACTACTGTAGTGGAGCCCAACGAGCCAGGCGCACCAAAATAATAGATATCGAAAGATCCGTAACTGAGTGTGGGCAGGTCAGGAAGCGGATCGAGACGCATCAACAATCTAATATTGACCTGCAGTCCTGGTTCGACATCAGTTACACGCATTCTGCTCAATAGGTAGAACAAACATACGCGATGAGCCATGTGGTGGATTGTACGACCACTACAGCCGTTTCTCTGCGGGGCATTTCAGCAGGGACAGCGCACATATGCGGGGAAATACGTTCACGTGTAGTATGGTTTGGGAATCAGCCCTATGGAACACGCAAGCCCGCCGCCGAAGCACACCATGATCCCAAAGATGCCGGCGACCACCACGCTTGGACGCCGGGTCACGGTCCAGCAGCGGTGCAGGAAGAAGCTCTGTGCCAGTGCAGCGATGAATGCCTGCGCCAAGTCGTTAAGCTGGGCGCCATGGGAGGAGTCGGTTCAGCTTACCGTCCATGGAAGCTCGAAGCTGGGGACATGCGATCAACACCAGAGAACGATGGATGAGTGAGGAAGCGCCTCACATCAGCGTCCACCCGTATTTATTCCAGTACCCGATCCTGCCGTATCCTGTCACGAAGGCGTCGTACATCATGTAGCTGGAAATCCGCATTAGCCTCGCAACGCAAAAGAAAAGGTGAGAGAGGATACATACAAGTCCGTCGCACATTGAAACGCGCTGGCTAAGAAAAGTATTGCAACGAGTGCCTTGATCCGCCGGTTATCTTTTGTGGCGTATTCCTGCAAACTCCCGGGCGCAATAAATCTCTGCTTCAAAACAAAACAAACCGGGACGCTCGCACCTCGAAGTACTGCCACGTCTGCAGGGCTGTACGACGGACCTAATCAGCGCGAAGCCAGACAGCGGAAAGGGTGCGTTAGATTCACTGAGGATTCCCATCATGTAAACCTGCGCTGTGATCCTGCACCAGAAATTGGATCAGTACATGGATTCTGGATTCAGGTTGACGACGCACCCGATGCAGAATGGGCCGAGGTTCACATTGTAAAAGTGCTGGTTGTCGATGAGCTGCAGGACGGCGGTCTCGTTGTAAGCCATGGTGGCGGATGTGGACGTCCAGCATGTGTATTAGAATTTTACATGCGAGTTATATCAGGCTCGAGGCTTCCCTAATTGATGTGGTTGGGCGGAGGTACTGTAGCACATGGCACGATCCGGGTTTCCAGGGACCTTTGTATATGTCGGGAAAATCAAATTAGCCTTTTGATATGATAGGATGTATCAGATAGAACGGGTGCACACACGCCAAGGGCGGCACACAGCGCTCATAGCTTGCAAGGGTCTTCTAAGCCGTTTAAAGGCCACTCTCATGTGATATAAGGCCGTTCCAAGGCCGCAATTTTTATTTTTATTTTTATTTTTTTCCGACATACTATTGACCCTGAACTTCTGAACGAGGAAGCGCCGACTGCGTCGGCAGAGACCGGCAAAGGCTTTTGACAGGCCGTAGACTAAGACAAACTAAGACATGTTGTGACAGAGCACGTGCAGCGTGGGGAAAAAGGGAAAGTGCCGAAAGCGGATCAACGGGTAAGTCTGCAATTATGAGACCTTGTCAAGCAAGGTATCCTTAAGCTGGTCCTTAGTTGTGAGACACTACTAAAAGTTTTGCAGGGTCTTGCATAAAAACATGCAGCCCTGATTTCGCTGCGACATGTTTGTTCACGTAGATTTTGGCCAAATTATAGCCAAAGATGTGACTTTTGTCACACTCCACCCGCAACGGCTAGCCGCTACTTATGCCCCTTGGTTGCAGCGAGCTGATAGATATTATAATATAAAAACTGTCGACATGGTGGGGACAAACATGAACAAACAAAACAGCACGCTGTCAAACCGTCTATTGCCGGTGTCCAATATATAGCATCCAGCTTGCGTCCTGCCCTACCGACTGAGACCCCCATGTCCCTCTTAGTTTTCTGCATCCACCGCCATTTTATGTAAGCCGCCACATATTTGGCCAAAATCTACATGAACAAACATGTCGCAGCGAAATCACGGCTGCACGTTTTTATGCAAGACCAGCAACCAAGAGCGGAGTGATGCTGATGGTGGCACCCGGTTGTTTCCGTGGAACGTCCCGTCGAATGAGGGTCAAATCCCGACGGTGGCTGTCCATTTACGCGTTTTGAAAGGAACTTTTTTCTTCCAGGTCTCGCAATTTGTCAAGACGTCGAGGGGCATGAGCACGTTACAGTCGCGCAGTGTGATTGAGGAATCGATCACTTGTCAATCGGTGCCGATCGTTCGTGGACTCGGATGATTTTATTCGCTTGATAATTTCGAATCCTGTGCAGTCTGGCTTTCACAATCAAACATGTTATTCGCCACCAGGTCTCCGCCACCGTCTGATCCCCGCTCACAGCCACATCACACCTGATCGATATCGCCGCGTTGGCTTGACGATGTCCATCGTGAGTGGATTCGTTCCCACACACCGTAGGACCAGATCCTCTCCCGATTTTTTTTGCCGTGTTTTTTCTCTCTCGCACTCGCTCGTCTCGCTTGTTCCCGCGCTCGCTCTCGCTCACCCCCGCGCCGCTCTCACGTCCTGGCAGGACCGAATTTACGTCCCAGGCCCACTTTTCGACCCGGCACCGTCGCGAACGCCCAGAAAAGTCAAAAGCGCGTTCCTCGTAAGATAGGCCGCATGGACGATGCGCATACGTCGTGTGATTTGCGTGACTCTGCATCAAAATCACGGATAATTGTATTGAGAAACCCGGGTTCACGCAGAAACCCTGCCGCTTTAGGGAATTTTACAGAAACCCATACAAAAGTGTAATGGGAAACCGTTTCGCGGCAATCAAGCCGTGAGTGGAGTTTCAAGATCCTATGCTAAGGTCTTGATGTGTTCAACTTTGGTTTAACTCCTCCTGCCGCTCAAGTGCTCCAGGGTATGGTCTATCACACACCCTGACATTTGCTTAGGTTCCTGTTCTTCCGCTGGCATCCCTTCTGTTGCAATTTCCCACGCAACCGAGATCTCGACAGGCTTACGGTTTCTGGTGCCTCCACCAAACAGCAAGGTGGGCATGAGGCTTTCGATATACAAAGAGTACCCATTCTACCTGCTGATGTTCAAACCACAATGACATGTTCAATACTGCCTGATTGGTTGGGTGTTGGGAATTCTTGTCACAAAGCTCTGAAAACATGGAGGTAACATTAGAAATAGAAAAACATAGCCAGTGTCTATCTACTAGGTCATTACATCCATCCATCTATTTACCAAGCTCTGAAATGTTGCAAAAAATCCAACTCCATGATCTCCCGTTGGCAGCATCAGTAGGGGTTCCTTGAACCCCGGTTTCCCAATAAGGATGTGAAAAACCGGGTTTCTCAATAGAATTATCCCAAAATCACAATACCATCTTTTTGAGGGCCCGATTGAGAAATCCGCCTCCAAGGAGTGGCACCTAAATAGCTTACAAAGGACTCCTTGTGGACCAATTTTTAACTTGGTCCCAAGTGATTGTGGTATTCAGCCCAGAGTCCGCCACAACAAGCAGCCATTTTGGTGCAGGTCATATCACATGACATATGTGCATTGTTCACGCGGTCCATCTTACGTTACAGTGGGTGTGGCGGAGTCCAAAAGCGGAGTCAAAAAAATGATGCAAAAGACGTACGAGAACCCACAACCAAACATCTGGTGCAGTTCGCTTGGAAACCATGTGATCTGTGATGTTTGTCACATTTGTCACGACTGAACTCAGAGCTTGTTTTGAAGAATACCCCCACAAAGTGGTCTCTTACAACACATTTTAGTATCTCACAAATTCTAAACAAGTATCCAAGACACTGATCTCCTCAAAAAATGCGAAGAAATGCACTCAGGGAAGAAAACTGAGGGAACTCAACCTCTGTGCACTGCCAGAAACATGCCAACTTCAGCCGTTGGGTGGCCGGATCTCATAGGTAAGAGCATCATATAGATATTCAACATTTATAGAGGTAGTTTTCCAAACCCAGAGGCTCCCATTCAATGTATACTAATAAAATACACTTGCCTGACTAGAGTGCATAAAACAACATGTGAAAGGAAGAAAGGATGGAATTTTGGATATGAGTATGAAGTTAATGGAACAAGGAAGACATTGAAAAAATATTTGGAGCCAAAACATGCTACAGTGAGGTACAAGTGAGGATTTTTGTGAAAGGGTGACTAGATCACATGGTTCCTATAAACTCAGACTGCACCAGACATTATAGGGCAGTGTTCCCCCATCAAATTTCATCAAAAATCTGCCTCGGATCATTCTGAGCAGTCCGGCGGACCGCCACTGCTCTGCCCATGAGTGCCATGAGTGACTGCCCTATAACATCGGGAACGAGACTAATGTTACAGCTCTTTGCTGAACTTAGGGCATGGGCAATTCTTTTTTTTTTCCCATTTTGGGTCATTTTTGATCCTCTCGCATACATCGCTATTTCTGAGCTCAATTCTGCTCCGCTTTCCTCAAAGCATGGCCCATTCGTTTCACCTTGAAAATCCGCAGGGGATGACATCCTTTGAATTTTTGTTTGGTATTTTTCTAGCTTTAATTGGTCAATTATTCTGTTTTTGTTTATATTTCTTCTGACAGGCATAGGGGTATATTCACAGTGCTGAATTTTGAGTATAATATTATTCCATGCATTCTCAAGTGCGTGACAGAGCCAAATTTACAATTCCTGGCCAGTATGATGCTCAGAACCTGTTGCTTAGAGTACACAAATAAATCTTGCATAGCCGTGAACCCTGGAATCCAATGACCCTGTGGTTAGCCTTTGTTGAAACCTGGGATCAGAGATGGTGGTGAGAAGGAAATAGAAGGAGGAAGAGACTACAGGAGAGTTTGGGGCAAATTGTATCTGGGTCCAAAAGCTCTCGAGTCAATCATGTGGATCAGACTCAAGCTGTTATGGATATCTAATCATTTGATTATCCCATGTACATTGCAGTTTCTGCTTTGCTTAATTGTAGCTGTTCTTGTAAATCAGTACATCTCTGCCAAGGATTGACTAAGGGGCAGCATAATCACTGATATGTTGTGCTCTGGATCATTTAATGCGTGAACTGTGATACAGAGTTACGGACACGGCAACTCCAGGCTGCATTCAATGCTGATCAATATTTGATTGGCATGTCATGTGACCTTAGTGGAGACGTTCGTTTTGAGTTGTTCTCGGTCAATACACGTGTTCTACGTGTCATTTAAACTTAATTACGTGTCAACCCTTATGGTTGATACATGGGCACTTAGTTAGATTTTCTACTTTACAATAGCATTGCCAAAGACTGTTCGAATATTATTTGAACATCAAAGAATATTCCAGAACATCTGTTAACATATGTAGAACATTCCTTGTGCATTCCTTACCTACAAAGAATATCCCAGAACATTACTAGAATGTTCCAACGTTAGAACTTTCTAGCATTCCACAATCCTTTACTATATAGCAAAGAGCCTGTCCTCATGTGATGGCACTACACACTTCACACTTACTTCAATCCAAGTAGCACTTCCTGCTTTTACCCACGTTGATGCTGGTTCTTGCCCGATAATTTCTGGGTGTTCCGTTGGCTAGAGGCTAAATTGGTATTCAATTGGTACCTCCAGGCCCCCCTGGTTCACCCTAAGTCACTGTCTGGGAAGCTTGAGGCCTCGGAAAATCATTGAAGATGCTCAGAGAATGCTGCAGCCGCATTTAGCCACAGGACATTTATAAGATGTTTTTTGATGCCTTGAGTGTAACCCATGAGTAAATGAACTCGTCACCCTTCCAGACGTGCACTTGAGGCTGCTGAAGGTCAAAACTCTGACTCAGATGGTAAAAACCCACAGCCATATCAACACCACTGAGCTGGTCCCAGTGGTCCTAGTAGATTGTCTCTGGCCTCATCTCCCAATCATGAATTGTCACCGGAAAATGCGGCTCCTGCTACTACCAAGTGTGAGAAATTGTTATGTCCTGAGCCAGAATGAAGATGACCAGCCCGGCGGAGCTCCGGAACCGGAAATTGATCCGGATAACCGGAACAGGGCCAGAGTCAAGAAGTCGGCTTTTCTCGCAAGCACCACAGCTCAGAAGGGTGTGCGACTGTCTGGGGAGGAGCCGAAAATAAGAGAAGGGCCAGAATGGCGAAGAAGAGCAACCGGCGGTCGACTGGAAGTCCAGGGGGTCAACCAGAGGTAGACCGGAGATGAACCGGAAGACCGGTAATGGACCAGAGATGAACCGGAAGACCGGTAATGGACCGGAAGGAAGATCGAATGAAGAAGAAGACATCCAAGGGTACTGAGTTTACCCCAGAGTCGAGTCGCAGACGAGACGAGAAGTTAAGACTCAGTCCATGAAGGAAAACATGGAAACAACGTTAATTTTCCAGATGAAGTACTGGAAGTATCTAAGACATATTTATACTACCAAACTAATTGTTGATACTAAAAAGGAATGAAAGGAGGAAAGACAATAATGGTGGGAAGGATTGGTAAGTCAGGAATAAAGGACAATAAGCGATTCATGCGACCGGAGTCAGATGGTGTCGGAAGAAGTGATGGTTATGTAATCAATCATGAGAAGAGAAGTCCAAGACAATAAGTCAGAAGAACAGAAGTACGGATAAATGGGAAAACACTTAGTAAAGTGTTGTAGTGTCATAGGCCCGATGGTCCGAGATGATCCGAATCATTCTGAGATACTCCGGGTTACCGGAAACCGGAGTGTGACCGGAAACAAGATGCACAGAAATTCAACATTCGGTACAAGGCCTCAACTAGAAGTGATGAAGAAGTGCTCGGTCTCTATTAAAATTATGTGTATCTGTCATGATGAAAGCACAAGCAATCTCAATCAACATGTTGATGCCTGTGACACTTCACGTAACTCCTCAGCTCAGTCAATGGAGGCTTTTGCTGGTGGATCTTCATATAATTGTGCTAACCATCACATGAAAGTTTCTTTGTGGATTGCTCATTGCCATCGGCCCTTTTCTATCATCAAAAATCTGGAACTCCTCGAAATTTTCCATGATCTCAATAATCATGTTCAAATCCCATCTCAGTCCATGGTATCTTTCTATGTCAAAGAAATCTTCTGTATCAGTTGAACCAAAGTTGCACAGAGGTACAGGTCAATTTACCTTCCAGATCTTTCACTAATTTTCTATTGAGGCATATCCTGGTCTACTCCACCTCTGTGTTGATGGATGGACATCACCCAGGTGATTTCATTCCTAGGCATTACTGTCACCTGTATCTGTGATGGCCATACTGTATGTACTTGTAGGGAGGCGACACCCCAAGCACTGTGACATGCCTTAACAGCCAGGGGGAAGTGACAGCGGGCTTCAGGACTGTGACCACTACAGCTTTGGGTGACGAGTATACTTTTTCCCCCGTTTTCACAGCATTTGAGCAGGAGCCTGGTGAGAAATAACTTGAATTGGGGTCACAGCAGTGAATTTATGCTCCAAAACAGGCCCCAAGACATTTTATTCCATTTTTTTATCAAAATGTCATGACAGTTTGTTGGCAACACAGGCCACCGTGACTGTGACCCGCCCTGACGAGGGCGATGCGACAGGCCTGCCATGACCATGACCGTCGCCTACATACAAGTACATACAGTATGGATACAATGATTCTGGACTTTGTTAAGTATGGATTTGAAGCCGCATATATTTTCTGATAGCTCAAAACCTGCATTAGAGGCTCAAAAGTGTATACAGGTGCTTATTTGGCTGCACATATCTCAAATGCTGCATGATTTTGGAATCCAGGACAAGGCAAGTCTGCAACACTGGTCTTGAAGCATTAATTCTCATTTATTGTACATCCTGGCTCTCATTGCCAACAATGCTTCGAACAATAACACAATGGTGAGCTTTCTGTGCTCCTACCTTTGTACCATGGTGCAACAACCCGGGTGAGGTGCTTTGCACACATCCTGAATCTCGTTGTCAAGGTAAATTCAGTAATTGTGTTCGGACATGAGCTGATGTTCAATCTGAACCTCCAGGTGATTCTATCACAGTTCAGTCAGAAGTGGCACCTGAAAGGGCAGACTGCAGCTGATGATAACACAATACTTGATGAACTATCATCTTTGGATGGAGGGGCAATGAAGAAGAAGACCAGGACGACCTCACCGCTGAAATCGATCCCTTGGTCCTGGAAAGTGATGAGAACATGGTACAGGACTTAGAATATGATCTCGAGGATGATACACGACTCTGCCCATTGGAAGTAAGCAGATTAATCTTGGATGTTATGCGATCTTCAAGGTATGAATCCATTCCACACCTGATTTCTTCTCATTTGCTTGCCCAAATAGCTTCGCAATCTGTCCAAGAAAATCGTCAATAGTCCAACTATCAAGGCTGATCTTGTTGCTGCTTGCACTCGCAGCAAAATCACACCCTGACTCATCAGTAACCCTATCACTGGTTGAACATTTCAAGTTTTTTGGTGAAAAAACTAGTGAAAAATGTTTTGAATTTTACAGCAATTTTTCAGTGAAAAACCAAGTGAAAAACTTGTAACTTCTTTATAAATTTTTTGAACTTCAAAACTTTTTCAGCACTTTCACTGGTTGAGCATTTCAATTTTTCACCTTCTTTTTCAGTGAAAAATGTTGTTTATTTTTCAGACATTTTTCACTGAAAAAGAAGGTGAAAATTTTAAAACTTTTTCAGCACTTTCTCAATTCAAGGTGAAAAATTCGAAATAAAATAAGAAAGTGATGAAAATGTTTTGAAAATTTCACCTGCTTTTTCAGTGAAAAATGTGTGAAAAATAAACGACATTTTTCACTGAAAAAGAAGGTGAAAATTTTGAAATGTTCAACCAGTGTTTTTCAGAAATTTTTCACAAGGTTCAAAAAGGTCACAAATGTTTCAAGTTTTTCACCTACTTTTTTGGCGAAAAATTACTGGAAAATTCAAAACATTTTTCACCAAAATTTTCAGTGCAAAACTTGAAATGTTCAACCAGTGTATAATGTTTGTTTAAACACCATGCATCTCAACATAAAACCATGTTCAAGCAATGATTTACTTAATATGCCTTAATCATGATTCAAACAGTGTTGAAACATGCACAGGGGGTGGGGTTCGAACACACACCAGCCAAGAATTGGACACACCAACTTTCAGCAAGGTTCCAACTGAGCCAAAATAGCATTGATGGCAGTCCATGCAAATGCATGAAACACTGCAGAAACAGATAAGGTTACTGTTTCAAAGTACAAGTCCATCACACCTTGAGCAGCAGTGATATTTAAGCAGTTCAAGGTCAGTTCAGAAGTGTCTCAAATGCTAGTTACCTCCAATGCATTCAAAACATCCAAAATTACATGGGGACATCAGTTTGTTTTTCATTTGTAGTCAGTAACTTGGGCGTCAAGTTGAATTTCCTTGTCTGAGTTGTGGGGGTTGCATACAGAGAGGCACCAAAGTATTGCAAGCACTTCATTCCACTCTCTCTTTCAACACATACTATGGTTACATGGTATTGAAAAATAATTCAGTCCACAGTTCAGGAGCAACACACACTGGTTGAGCATTTCAAAATTTTCACCTTCTTTTTCAGTGAAAATGTTGTTTATTTTTCAGACATTTTTCACTGAAAAAGAAGGTGAAAATTTTAAAACTTTTCAGCACTTTCTCAATTCAAGGTGAAAAATTCGAAATAAATAAGAAAGTGATGAAAATGTTTTGAAATTTTCACCTGCTTTTCAGTGAAAATGTGTGAAAATAAACGACATTTTCACTGAAAAAGAAGGTGAAATTTTGAAATGTTCAACCAGTGACAAGGATACTTGTTGAGA
Source organism: Mycena sp. CBHHK59/15 (assembly GCA_029204085.1). Classification (NCBI taxonomy): domain Eukaryota; kingdom Fungi; phylum Basidiomycota; class Agaricomycetes; order Agaricales; family Mycenaceae; genus Mycena; species Mycena sp. CBHHK59/15. The sequence goes on from JARGXW010000188.1 coordinate 76,342, forward strand.
TTGAAAACAGAAATCAGACATGAATAAGGCTGTGCTACTCCACAGCCCTACATTGGTTGCATGGTCTAGTGGTTATTGTGCTCTCACTTGTCCTCACTTCAGTTTCTGGAGAAACCAGGAGGTTCCAAGTTCGACTCCCCTGGGTATCTGGAATTTTTAGTTTTGTCTCATTGAACGGTGTTTAATCAGTGTTTGAAACCCTGTTTGAACATTGGTTGAACCCTGTTTGATCACATTTTGAACCAAACACTGATTAAACACTGTTTTTTCAACCCCAAAGTTCAAGACCCTCACCCTATGGTGGTTCCCAGGTGCCTCCATGGTGATGGACACCATTAAATAAATCATTGCTTAAACAGGTTTTTATGTTGAGACACAGATTGTTTAAACAAACTTTGTATAGATTTATGACTCATGGTTCGTGATGTTCCAACACGGTGGAATAGCACCACAGAGCTTATCAAGCCTGAAATTGAACTGCATGATGCTCTGACCCTCCTTGTCATCATACAGGAGCATAATCGACCCAGGGGGGTCCGTCTATGTAGGTTCCAGCTTGGGGCAGATGAGTGGGGATTTTCAACAGATCTATTCCCTCTTCTCAATGTAAGTGATATCTTTTCCATCTTGTTATTTCCTCGACGTAGTCTTAATACAACCAAGGTCTTTCTTCATGCTACGAAGAAAATTTCGCAGAGCCGTGTCCCACTCATCCATGAGGTAATTCCTATCTTCGACATTCTAACAGGTGCCATGGATGAGTTTATTGACAACACGGCTTGTCTGATTGTCATCCGAGCTGCTGCCTTGCGGGAGCTCACCATGATGAATAAATATTATGCCCCGACAGATGAGTCAGTTGTCTTGCATATTGTGATGAGTATTGCCTATTTCGTTTGTGTTAACTTCAACTTACATTGAACAGTGCTTCATCCACATTACAAAACTTTGTATTTCATCAAAGCTAAATGGCCATGAGAATGGGTTCAGACCGCTGAGGATCTCATTTGCCACGAATGGATTACATATTACAAGCCTCTTTCATCTCCTGTCTCCGTTACTGTTGCTCCAGAGGTGAATGTGTCTGTCATGCTTTCATTCATGTTATTTATTACTCATACTTGATGTCCCAGCCCTCTACTTCGCACAATAAGTATTTCGACGTGCTCCATGAGCCCGAGAATTTGATAGACCCACTCAATGACTGGCTGAGCAGTGCACCAGTGTCTACTAGTGTGGATGCAACTACTTGGTACATGGGTATGGAATCAATGGGGCATCCACTGGCTCGGATGGTGTTGAACTTGACCTCTATTCCTGGTATGTCCAATCTCAATATTTGAATGCTTGTTCCTCATGGTTCTCAGCTACGTCTACTGATGAAAATGAGCATTTTCCCATGGTGGTCTCACTGTTTCCAAGATGCGCCACTCTTTTTTTTTTTTTTTTTTTTTTTTTTGGTGGTACATTATCGGCCTGAAAGGCCGATCTCGGCCCCGCACAATTAACAATGGGTTAACCTGTGGGGTCGTGTAAGCGTGAAGGAACATGCCCTTCAAAGATAAGGAGAGGGGGACCACCCCCCAGGGAAATGCATTTACACACGCGGCAGGGATTGCGGCAGTGTGGGACTCATTATGTGCTTTGGATTTAAATTAGTATGCTTTCGTCCCCCGGATCAGGGGATTGTGTGCGATACCGTCTAGGCACTATACCCACTAAGACCCTGGGTTCTCTCAGCCAATCATCTGGCAGTTTGTCTTCCTCAAAAAGGGTGTGGCACATGTTTTGAGTACTAGGGATGGGAGAGTTTGTTTCCTCCCTCGAGGCGCAGTCTCAGCGCCCATAAAGCAGTCTATTTTCAGCCGGGTGTTTAGAACGTAGGTCCATCGATTCTGGACTTCATTCGGCGAGTGGGATTTCTCATGGATCACACGCTCACAGCGGAGTTTCCCGATCAGGAAGGCGGACTCAGAGATCAAGATCTGGAAGAACCGATTGATGCCCGACGGCTTGGTCTTAATTTCTCTCTCAAACGTCGCCAGGCCGCACCCGAGGATCCAGCCCAAAGAGAGCGGCGGTAGAGCTCCGAACTTTCAGGTCCAGAGTTCGCGGGCAAGTTCCCAGATCTGCACTCCCGCGGGGTCGGTACAGCCAAGCAGAATGTGGTCTAGCGACTCCTCGACGCCACAAATGGTGCACATCTCCCTGTCACCGCATTCGGGGATGTGCCTCCAGTACTTCCCGACACGGTGGGCGCCATGTATGCTTTTCCACAGGAAGGTTTTGACACGGCGTGACAGGTCCGTGGTATGGATAGACTTCCAGATCGACGTCAGAGTTGGGGAGCGCTCGGAGAGCGCCTCGATCGCGCTCTGGATGAGTACAATATTTTCCTCAGTTGCTTTCCAGGACACCGTGGCACGGAATTCTTTGATACCGCGGTACACTAGCGCCTGGGTTAGTGTGCTGAGCTTTACGCCATGGATGCGTATGGCCGGGGAATCCGGAGTGCAGGTGCGTGAGTTTCCACGCTTTGGGCGCCTTGCTTTGCAAGTATAGCGGCTTTTGCGGCCGAGTCTGACCCTGATGAGGGGGTGAGTGTGTAGAAGGAGGTTTTTGCGGTGCGGGAGCGTAGTTCGGCTGCGAGCGCACGGAGGGATCGCAGCCGGATACTCCGACCCAACCACTATCCTCCCATTTCTCGAGGTTTTTACGCATTGCAGTAGCTATTGTCGTGCTCTTTGTGGAGATCTGGAGCTCAATGTTTCCAGGGAGGGTTTGAACACATAGGAGTGCCACCAAAACTTGGCATTCATTTTAGACTGGATCTCCTCTGGGGGGATGTGAATGGCTGTTTGCTGGGTGCCCGTTGGAGAACCAAACGGCTCCTCCACTCTGTGCGTCTGCTAGTCCAGCCTTTGCGCAGTACCCGCTAATTGTCGCTGTTACTGACGTAGTACCTGGAAATTCTATCTGTAGGGGTAGAGGTGCATCCTCATCTTCGTATGTGCGGGAGAGGAGTTTAGTTAGGACTCGGAAGCCCTCAGTGAGTCTCTCTATTTGTGGCAGGGGGTTGAAAGTATTTTCCCCTGTGGGATTTACGTTGGGAGGAGCCACCTCTGTACCAGGCAAGCTGGGGTCCCATTTGGGGAGGATTTGACGAAGACAGTCCCGCACCGTCAATGCACATTTGTGGGGGTTTCAGCACCCTCTGGCCTCGCGATCATCGCTGCATTTGGGGCATGTACAGTTGGCTTCTGCGGTATGGAGGGGGTCGTCCAGTCGGAGCATCATCTCCATTCCATCCCCCGTTGTTACAACACCATGATTCTGTCGTAAACATTTGCAGGCCGCCGTGTTATTTAGCTGGCGTTTCATGGGATTCTCGCCAAGGTGGTGGAAAAGGGGGAGGAGTTTACATAGCGCGGAAGACGGCTTCAAGGTATCGAATTCCATGCCGTATTTCTTGGCACATTTGAGTATGTCCCGGAGGAAAACTGGAAGCTTACCGGTCTTAGGTGACCAGTTTTGTAGGAAAGGGGTTACGTGTGAGCCCTCTTGAACTCGCGACATTTTCTTATCATTTTTTGCTAGCATCTTGCAGCTGAAGTAGGTCCATTTTGACCGTTTTGCGGGGTCTTGTTCAACAAGGGATTTCAGGGTCATCAGCTTAATGGTGTCGTTTCTAGCTGGGAGATCAATCATATTTTTGCCCCCGGCTTCGATGGGTGCGCCTAACATTTTGCGGCTTACAGGAGAGGACTTAGCTCCACCCCAGATAAACTCCTGTTGCGTCTTCAGGAGTTTGCGCTCTACGCCCTCTGGCATGCCATTTACTTGTGTCATGTACTGGGTAAGGGAGGCGATGGTGATTTGTACGATGTGGCACCGTGCTTCGAGTGTTGGGTAGCTACACCCCCATTTCTCAAGGCGGGTGTCCACTTTTTCGAGGATGGGGGTCCAGATGCCTTGGATTTCAACCTCGTTACCGACTCGGGCGCCTAGGATGCACACCGACTCCCCATCAGCTGCTATGTGGATGTGGGCTGGTAGTGCCGTATCCGCTGCATTGAGTTTCCTCGTTTCTACTACCTGCTTACGGTATTCAAAGGATCCAATAAAGATGACCTCTGTCTTGGCCACATTGAATTTTGCACTGGAGGCTTGGCACCATCTCTCAAGTATTGCCTGGAGGGCGTCAAAACTATCGGTGTCGCGCAGGTAGACGGTGTCGCAGTAACGAGTTCGCGTCTGGTAGACAGAGTGATGGGTCGGAAGTCCGGGATATGGGGAGTACGGGTGAAGCAGAAAATGGGGTTCACTGGCGACGTGCTCACGGTGGGGCACTCAAGTCACTGGTCGCGTCGTAGATGGTGGTTTTGGGTGGGAGAAGGTGAATTGATTGACATCCGTACGTACGAAACAAATAAATGGTCCGGGGACCGGTGTACCGTAAAGTACGTAAGGAGGTACCAAAAGGGGGACTTGCCACGAGCGGTTCATCCACCCCTTCCACAAGGTAGTATCGTCCGCAAATAGTGCAGTCACTGCGCGCTCTATGGTGTCGTCGATCTCGTACCCTCGCAGTTTGGAAGCCCGTAACATTGCGGTGAGGGGCTCGATGGCAATATTAAAGAGAAGGCAGGATAGAGGGTCGCCTTGGCGTACACCCCGGATTATTCGGAATCTACTGCTCAGCACGCCATTAATCATAACTTGGGTTTCTGCATGTCTGTACAGGGATTTCACTATATTGATAAATTTCTCAGGAATTCCACGGTCTTTCATAGCCTTCCAGAGGTACCGATGGGACGTCTTGTCGTATGCCTTTTCCTGGTCCAGCGCAACAATGGCGCCATTCATTAGCTCATCCTCGGCGTATTCCACGAGGACTTGGGATAGGAAGATCTGGTCGGCAATCTTTCGTCCCTTCATGAAGCTCGCTTGGTCTTTGTGGATAATCAATGGTGCGATTCGGGCTAGTTTCGTGTTCAAAGCCTTTGTGAAAATTTTGTAGTCTGAGTTTAGCACTGTGATCGGACGATGGTTCGCAATATCCGTGACGTCGCCCTTTTTAAAGATTGGGCACATCCACCCCCTGGCAAAGTCAGTGCTTTTCTCGACACCGTTTTCTTCAATGTCATTGTAAACCGCGGTAAGCATCCGGATGACATCAAACCTGGTCTTGGGATTCTGTGGGTCCGGGTCTGACTTGCTTTCAGCTAGGTAAATTTCGTCGAGCTTGGCCCACAGTTCAGTTTTTATCCCATTGATGCCGGCAGCAACACTGGTGGCAGAGCCTTTCATAGAGGTGCGTACGTCATCCTCTGTCAGGTTATTATCTAGGTCTGACACATCCAGGGTGTCTGGCAGCGGTGGCATGCTTGCAAGAGCTTCCTCGATGTGAGCGTCTTTCACCGTGAGATCGGCTTCAGACTCGTCGGCTTGCAGGTCGTTATGGTAGTCCCACGCCAGTTCGGCCATTTTGTCGGAGCGAGTGCAGCTGACCATGGGCACGGTATCAGTGCATTGGAGGACGTAGGTGGTATCCCGAGGTTTTTTATCTTTGCTAGTCTGCACCGAGTACTTGGTGATGTGGTCCATTTCGGTGTGGTACTGCACTTTTGTGCGCACCTTCCGTTTATCCCTTTGCAGGGTGAGGATCTTATTGATCTCTTTTTGCAGGCCAGCAGCCTTTTGGGCGACTTCCAATGGAGCATAATCTGGTGTGTTGGGGGCCTCTTCGTCGTTGAGGATTGCATCTTGCTCGGTTTGCAGTTTCGCTTTTTTCTGCTCTAGGGCACCGAGATTTTCTTTGGCACGCTCTTGCGCAAATTGCTGAAGTCCTCCTTTGAAGGACTTGAAGTGCTGCTGAAGCGTGGGGTCGTCCGCCGGGGCTGGGCCCTCGGGGTGGACAGCGGCTCCATTTTTGATCGCAAATGCTAGAAATTCCTTGTCGTTATGCAGGAAGGTCGGGATTTGAAACCTCCCTTTGCCGATGAACGGGGTTGCAGGGGCGCAGACATCTACTGAGACCATTCGGTGGTCGGTGGTTACAGGTACGTCAGTTATCTCCCAGTTTCGACATACTTTGAACAGTTTGGGTGATACAAGGATCCTGTCGATGCGGGAGTGGGAGCCACACGGATGCGTGAAGGTGAATGCCTTCAGGTCGGGGTTCGTGTTTTGCCAACCGTCCTTTAGTTCTAGTACACGTTTGAAGCGCACTAGCGCTTTGGTGGCGCCGTTCGGGTCTATTTTGTGGGGAAGGCGGTCGATCGGGTCCTCCACCACATTGTGGTCACCCAGCGTCATATCAGGGACGGGGAGGTCCTCTTCTAGCCATAGCTGGGTGAGCTCATTCCAGAACTCTGCATTTGCTTTCATATCTCCTGACGGCGCGTAGATCGCGAGGAGGGTCAAGATGTGATCGGTCGCTGTGGCAGGGATGGTCACTAGGAGCACTCTTCCTGGGATCAGCTCACGGGCGGACACACCGTCTATGTTGGTAGTCTCGCGGTTGAGTACTACCGTCACCCCGGCGCTATTCGGGTGGTCCATGTCAATAGAGTTAAAATTTTTTATTCTGTGACTATAGATGTGTTCTATCTCTTCTACATGTTCAGGCGCGAGGCGAGACTCTCCCGTGGCAAGCACACCAATTTTTTCGTCAAAGAGGAGTCTGTTTATTTCGTTCCAGCGGTTTTCGTCGGACCCAAAGTGTGTTCCTCCGCGACCATGCACGTTGAGTGCAGCAACTCGTAGGCGCGCACAGGTATTCCTTGCTATTTTTGGGTTATTCATCTGCTGGTGGTCGCGTTTGCGATTAAGGAAGACAGGCACAGATTCTTCGTCCGTGGGGTGTACACGTCTTTGGTTCTAGGGGCGTCTCCCGGAACCTGAAGGCTGGATGGTAGGGGTAGGTGTGGTTGCGCAGCCATAAATGTGGCGTGGGGGATGACACAGGCAGGAGGAGCCCGTGTTATTGCTTAGGGTGTTTAAAGCGGCAGCGGCGTCTTGTGCGCCGGGGGTCTGTGTAGCAGGTGGGGAGTTTGCGGTGCTGGAGGCATGTGTGCCATGAGGGCGCAAAGTGCCCGTGGTCGTAGAGTTTGGTTCGGCGGCCGCGTTCTGTGGGCCTGTGGCCTGGGGGGTTGGCGGGGTGCTCCCGGGGTTGGGAGTGCTTGTGTTGCGTGCTCGGAGACGTTGAGATCTCTGAGTGCCGCTGCTAGGTGTGGGGGCAGGTGGGTCACCTTCCACGTGAGTAGAATATACTCCATCACCGAACTCTCCTGCTCCTTCATCGGGGGCGCAGCGGGTGGAGACACTGCGATCCTCTCCCGAGCCAGAGAGGTGTGGGACTTCCGTGGAGGAGGTACCAACATTTTATTGTTGCCCTATGCTTTGTCCTGTAGCGGCCAAGGCAACCAAACCGTTACAGGTGGGACCTTGCATATGATAGCCAGCCATAATGGGGCACCTTTCGCCTTACTGCCAGCCGAGCACATGAGGACGGCGCGATGGGGCTTCTCAACTCTGTTCCAGCTGATAAACGGTGATAGAATGAGTCTAGGATTCACGCTACGGAAGCTTGTTGGAGGATAGGGGAAGGGGCACAGGTAAGCGACTGTGTGGACGTCCGTAGCATGAGAGACAGAGGGGGAGTCTTGAGTTGGTAATTCTTAGTCACACAGGATTTTTCTAAAAGGGGTCGTATTTCTTCCTACAGCACGAGAATGACAGGAGGGGCTCGTAAGGGTCGTAAGGGGAGAGAGTAGGTAGAGGGAAGTACATAGCGAGGGAAAGATTGTAAGTGAATTAGAAAAGGATATCAAACTCAGTTTGTGCGACGGCTGTTGTTGTTCCGTCCTTGGTTCTGTCCACCACCGTTGTTGCGCGGTTTATTGGTGGGGGGGCGAGGTCCGCGAGGGTTAGGGGCGGAGGGTGGTGGTGGCGGCAGCAGCAGGGCAGACGTACTTGCGTTCCAACCCGGGAGTTTCTGAAGAGGGCAGAGGGCGCGGACGTGGCCGGGGGACTTGCATGCAGAGCAGAAGTGGGGCGGGGATATCGCCTTGGCGACCCAGTGCATGCCGGAATTGTAGTCGACCGTGGATAGGGTGGATGCCCATGCGCGGTTATTGGTGATGTCGCAGGAAGGCGGGGTCGCAGTGACGTTCCAGGCGATGCATGTACATCCCCCACCGGCGTTCTAGAGGGTGACAGGCGAGACGTGGATGGAGGCGGCGAAGTGAGACATGGGGTCGATGCCGGCGGGGTAGTTGTCGTGGTTGAGCACGAGGAGGGTCTGGGCGGTGGGGGATCCGTTGATCACGGAGACAACGACGTCCACGACTTCGACCCCTTCTTCAGCTCCGAAGGTGAAGCCGTCGAGCATGAAGATGAACAGAGATGAGGGGGTGTTGTAGGGGATGACGAAGAATGTATAGCCGCCAACGAGGTTCCAGACACGGTGGCTGAGGAGGTATTGTGAGTCAGCCTGGGAGAGGCCGCAGATGAGGTAGACGAAGGGTGCAGTGCGATTCCCAGAGTTTGCGGGTTCGGGGGGACCGACGAGGGGGGCTGGGTTACCGGTAAGATGTGTGATGGCAGATTTGAGGTCCTCAGTGGCAGGGCTGTCGACTGAATGGGGTCTGCCATCCAGTTCATACGCGAAGACTTTGTCCCCGAGCAGCGCGTCCCATTTGTCCAGCTGCCGCGGCGCAATGTTATCGCGGGCGGCGAGCGAGTCCAGGGTATAGATACCGGGTCGAGGGGGAAGGGGCAGAAGACAGGGAGGGGGGCACCTCCGAGCGCGGCGGCGACAGCGGCGGGCGCGAACTGGGCAGGGGCCCCAGGCACAGCTCCACCAGTGCCGGCCGCAGCGAGCTGCTGGGCTACGGGTGGCTGCAGTGCGACGGCTGGTTGTGCAGCGTGCGGCTGGCCATCCGGGAGTCCGGCGACTACGGCAGCTCGGGTGGGCAGGGCGGGGAACAGATCGGGGGCGGGCATTCCTGCTGCAGTGTCGTTCGCGGGGGCGGGGGCTGCAGGGACAGGGGGACCTGTCGCAGCGCGCCTAGCGGCTTGAGTGGTGCTGCGGGTGACAACCGTGGTGAAGAGGGGTGCGGCAGGGGCTGCGGCGGCGGTGGGCACAGGCTGGGAGGCGGCATGGGATGTGTCCAGCTCAGCAACTGGAGCAGCGGTGGCGGGCGCAGGCTGGGCGGGGTCGATGGCGGTGGGCAGCGTGGCAGACGATTGGATGACCGCCGGGGCAGAGATGCTGGACGTGGGAGCGGGGGCAGAGGGGGCGAATGCGGCAGCATTTCGCGCCTGATGTGCTCTTCCCTCAGTTGCGGCAGCGGCGGCGATGTCCACACTGATTGGAGATGCGGGGGGGGGCGCTTCAAGCACTGGGAGGGGACGTGGGGGGTGTCGTCTTCACGCCGGTGGGGTTCGCAGGCGGGGAGAGCGAGGCGGCCACATTGGCGATGGGGGCGAGGAAAGGGGAGTCCGTGCGTGCGACGGCGTCAATGTCATTCGACGCAGCGAGGGCCCAGTCGTGGGAGATGTCGGTGGGCTGGGCATTCGAGGACTGGATGGCAGGAAGCGGCATCTCGTCGTCCGGGTCATCGTAGAAGATGATGTTGCGGCGTCACGGAGCGTGCCGTCCTCGTTCTGGGTGCACCCCAATTCGTGCGAGGAGGAGCCTGCGCCCCTAGTGGTGCCGGGCGGGGTGGGGGGACGGTAGAGGGCGAGGCAGCGCGCCAGCAGCTTGACGGGGTTGGGGGAGGACATGTGAGGCTCGGATGAGCTGATGTCACCGCCGCCGGAGTCCGTGAAGGAGTTGTCGGGGAGTCCGAGGAGGTCGAGTGTTGCCTGCTCCTCCACCGTGTTCATCTCGCCATTGTCTGCCAGAGCAGCGAAAGTGTTGCGGGACGAGACGGTGGAGGTGGTAGATGTGGCGGGGGAGGTCGGCCCTTGCCTTGACACTCGAGCTGGCTGCGGACTTGTAAAAAACCGGGTCGAGAGGGTATACGTAGCGCGTGACGTACTGTAGGTATTAGAGGGGTTCTTCCAAAGTGAAGCGCGCTCATCGGCGTCTTTTGTTTGGGCATCGAGGAAGGCGCGGGGATGGCTGGATAACCGGATACAGCTATGACGGACGGGGGCGCAGAGGGTGGGGGCTGGGCAGCAGTGACAGCGGGGGCTGGCTGCTTGCTGATACTCTTCGAGCGGGTTTGTACATGGGATTTGGGGGGCATTTGGGTGGAAACAGGGACTGGTAGGGGGAAGGCAAGAGAGGCAGCATAATTTATGCTGCTGGGTCGCGGCGCCCCACGTGGAGACTTCGAGCTTGGGTCAAAGAGATAGTGTCCAGCACAAAGAGGAATTCGACGAGAAGGTCGAGGACAAAGAGGCGACGTGGGATTTTTCTTGCCTCGTGTTCTCGTCATGCTTCCAAAGTTGATTGGACCTGGCAACGTGTGGGTCCCACAGCTACAATGTCATCAAAATGCCGGCACATTCTTTGCAGGTCCAGCATATTCAAGTCATTGATCAATTGCCAATTCAAAACTCCTTCCCTGGATTGCAACCGTATTTCGAATCTTTGTACGTTTCCTGTTGTGTGGTGGTGGGTAGGTAGGTAGGTATATTCTGGCGCGGTCCCGTTAAGAAACAGCCGGGGTCTGTAGGACATGATCTTTTTGTGGGAAATAGAACTCATAAGGGGAAGGGAAGATGATAATCATCTACCTATTTTAGGCTAGACGAGGCGTCTTTGTACTGGGAGGACAGGGGAGGAGACTTCGACGAGGTGGGTCCTGCGGGATGGGTGGGAGGGGCCCAGCGAGTTCGCTCTGCAACTCTTCGGGTCGAGTCGAAGAGGTGCGCTCTCTGGATGGAGGCGCGTGCTGCGATGTGTATTGCGTGAGAGATACTTGTGAGGTTGGCCGAAGCCGACACCACTCAAAGTCCGGGGTGGACGCTCCGGACGAGCAGCGGCAGAGGGACCGCGACAGAGAGGGTTGCGACGGGGGGCAGTTGGCTGTCTTGACGGCTAATTGAGCATCCCGTAGTGCAGTGGGAGCTCAGAGCACGTCAGTCCTTGCCCACGAAAATCGTGGGAAAACCGCACCACATGGTGGTACGGGATCAAGGGCCCCCCCCAAGATGTGCCACTCCCTCTCAGATGAATCCATGCGTGCTGCTTCAGTTATAGGCTCTTGATCTAAAATCCCAGATGCAATTCCTCAGGCAGAGATTGTTCAAGTGTTCACAGACAAGTCTTCACGGTCCAAGGGAAAGGTGTCTGAGGATGTACAACTGATTGAAATTAATAGTAATTGATTGTACATAAATGTCATCTTCATTGAATCCCTCTGTCACGATTCATTCTATTGGGTTCCATCGGACACTGTCAGACTTACTAATCATCAACTCCCACTTTGCCATTGGCTATTATCATGAACACTCTTCCACATGCCCCTCAACAATTATGCACACACATGATTCTTCATGTGATCACGGAGGTCTCGGACCTCTGGCTCCTTGACAATTACTTTATTGTTCTTGCTAAATTCTTCATCCCCATACATATAATTAGTTTATTGTCTTGATTGTTTCGCACGGAAATATCTCGGACTCCGAAATTAGTATATATATTGCCATGTACTTACATTTATCTCAGTTTGAATATCGACTAAGATTGTGCCCTATCTCTGTCTCACTCTCAATCTGTCACTGCTTGAAATCGGGCCTTGGGCGTAGGGAAAGGCACAGTGCACGAGCTGAAGCCAAGCCTGCTCCATTTATCGGCACCTGTCTCGGACCTCCGATCAGACTCCATTTGGACTTCACACTTATCTATGAAGTGTTATCCCAAGAGAGTCCCATTTGTATTGCTCACTTCACCTCTTTGTCTTGATAGAACATTCCAGACTTCTGTTGGCCTCCGAGACTAACTGACTCTTGACAGCCTCCCAACTTGCGAGTTACCTGCAAGTACCTGTGAATTTTATGATACCCATAAGTACTTGTAGACTTGTGAGTAAAGGACCTGTAAGTATGGGTCACTCAAGGTGCCATACCCATACAGATCCGAGTATCAAGGTTTTCAGTGCGAGTACCTGTGACTGCAGATCCGGGTCACCTGCAGGTGGACTTGTTCCATGCCTTAATTCTTGGACAGCACTATTTCAAAGACCTGGTATTCACCAACTTCTTCTTAGATCATTTACCATGATTAACTTGCACTGTCAACCAAGAGTGTAGGACCTTACAAAGAAATAGAAAAGTCTGATGACTTATTGGTTTTATGTATTATTTTCTGAGTGTTATGGTGTTCCTCCGAGATGTTTACTGACCACAAGGAGTAGAACCGATGGGACTCCTGGTCCAGCAATTTCTAGATCCTTGCACATGCAGAATTACCTGACTTAGAGGTCATGTTGTGGGAAGGTAGGCTGAGAGGGTGGAAATAAATAAAAAACGGCCCCAGTTATTTCATTGACAGATCGGAACACCCATGCATGCAATGACCACTTGATCAGCACATTCAAACTCAGTCAGCATCTTGCTGAACAAGGTTGAAAAGTTGATTGAAAACTCATAGCCTGATAGATACCACTCTAAAAATGTTGTTAAGATTTTTCAACTGTAATAAAGGTTCCTAAATATTTCTAAAGTTTTTGAAAGCCATGTGAGAAAGAACAAATCTGATTTCGCTATCTGGTGGCAGTTGACCTTGGGTCATGTTTGGCTGGACCCAAAGCTCTTGTCAAACAACCACTGGTTGAGCATTTCAAGTTTTTCAGTGAAAATATTGGTGAAAAACTTCCTTCATTTGTCATGCTTTTTTCACTGAAAAAGTCTGTGAAAAATTCAAACCTTTTTCAGTACTTTTTAATGTCAAGGTGAAAAATTCAAGGTAAAATCAAAAAGTACTGAAAAAGCTTTATACTTCTCACATATTTTTTCAGTGAAAAAAGTGTGAAAAATGAAGATAGTCTTTTACCAATATTTTCACTGAAAAACTTGAAATGCTCAACCAGTGAACTGAATGTTTTAGTATCTTTATTTCATTATTTCATTATTTCCACCCACCCCCACCAGTATTGAGCCATATTTTCAGCCCGTCAAACGGAATTGTGTGCATCCCTTGGGCCATTGGGGATTTTCTTTGGTTGATGTCCCATCCCAACAGCTGGAAAGCTGTTCTAAAATCCTTGAATATCTATTTCTAATCTGTGATAGTGAGGTTTGGGGTTTATATATTTTTTTGGTGGCACAATGGGTTCCAGGCGGTTTTTTTTTTTCTCACAAAAACTGCATGATGAAATTTTGAGATCTTAACGGGATCATAATCAGCTTATCAAAAGGTGTCAATTGGCGATTATATATATATATATATATATAGCTATTTTTGAGCTTTTCTCAAAATTTTGGGGTCTGATCCTGGAAAATTCATGAAATTGCGATATTTTCATTTGTGCCCTAATCATACTCTACAAATGGTACTTGAACTTTTGGGAGGAATTCCTCGAGCGTGGCATTCAAATTTCCCATGCTTCCAAAATAGGCAGCTTTTGATGGTCCCCAACTCTAGAGAAAAGGACACAAGAGCTGGGACCAGAGGAAATATGACCATTTTGTGGTATTCAGAGTGCCAAGCACCAAAGTTAATTGTACGAGCACAAGCAAGCTGTCATTAATGATGTGTCCTTAGGTAAGCAGCAGGTTTACAACACTTCACAGTTTGATTCTCGAATTAGTGAAAGGGAGTCTTGAAGGAACTGACATAAGTCTCTTGCACAACCCTTGTCGTTTATAACACCAAATAGTGTGCTGATTAGACGTGCCGCACACGCTCACTGTTCCCCGTCACCTGAAGATGCAAGCTATGACTGCACTGAGGGGCGCCCATCATGGGTGGTGCCCCCGCCGCCCCCTACCCTCCCTCTCTGCCTCGGAGCCCCTCTTTGTGACCTACTTCCCCACTCAGTGCTCTTTCAGCACAAGGGAATAAAGCAGAAAGGAAAAAGCAGCAAAGACCCTTAAAGAGATAACACAATGAACAAACACTCCTTGGGGACCCAACACAACCAGGTATGCCAATCCTTTATACCTCGAACAATGGCCTTCAACTAACCAATTCTGGCAGATACTTTGTCTAGCACGATTTAAATGAGTACACACCCACACTTGCTCCCTCACCACATCCACATTTCCAAAGCACCTCCTGAACGAATCCTGCATACTATGTTGCCCAAATCAATCTCCACAGCCCCGTCACCGATAGCCATGGCTGCACTCGAAGCGCCTCCCGTGCTGGAAGCGCCCCTGCCCCAGACACCTTGGATGTGGTTAATAACAACGAGGGTTCAGCAACGAACTCTTCTCCCTCGGTACCCTCCCCCCCATCCTCGATGCTGCCCCCGACGTGAATATGGCCGAAATTAGCGACACCCCGCCCCCTGCCACTGTACCTCCCCTGGCCATCGCACCTGTCCCTGCCCCTGTCACAAACACCAGCCCCCCCATCGGCGGAAGCGACCCCACACCCCAGATCAACGGTGTACCTGATGCCGCACCTGTTATTCCCGCCGAGGCACCCCCCAGCAACGATGGAAACTCCACCGTGCCAGACACAACAGCCAACACATCCCCATGTGCAGAAATGAGTTTCCGCTGCTCCCGAGAAGAAGGGAAAGAACAAAGAGAAGTCGTCTACTGCAGGTGCGCCACAGCCTCACAGCTATTATCTAGTTTCCTGACCATACCTTGCACAATCAACCCTCTCCCCCAACCCCAGCTCTTCAACGGGGATTTCGACAATAATCTCAGCGGTTTCTTTGATGAGCAAGAACCCACACACCCAAATCCTCACCTGGAGGCTGATCTGGCTCGTGCAATGGCCCTCTCCCTCGGCCAGCAGCCCGACACCAGCACCCCTGGCACATCAACCTCTGCCATCCTGATGCTGTGCTTGGATCTCCCCTGAAGCGCATGCGAGCCAACACGGCTGGATGTGCAGTACCAACTGCCTCTGCCATGCAAGTGCCAGCGCATACCACCCCCACGCGTGCCCCAAGTCCCCACCCGGTGCCCCGTGCCGTCGCCGTGGCTGCCGCCAGATACCATACAGCAGATGGTAACCCCCCTCGTGGATCCTTTACCCCGTGCCCGTGCAATGGATGGAGGGAGGTCTTCGGCATGGACTCTGGCAGCATCTTCCGCAACCACCCAGCCCGCCAACACACCATGTGGAATGAACAGCCACACCTGAAATTTCTAGCTGTTGTGAGCGGTGGGAATGGTGACCGCCTCCAGACTGCACTACACATCAGCATGCCATCGGGGACTTCCTCAACACAAATCCCTCCTCTTTCCATGTTGGCCCCCCGGGCTCTGGGGAAGGACATGGCCCCGACCCGATTGCTTGGCTCATCGGGGGGCTTCCGCTCGATCAATCCCATGTGGTCCTGGACAAGCAGATACTCTGCACATCGGATATTACCCTCTTCTTCTTCCCTTACATTCCCCCCATCGCCAGTTTCCTTGGCACTGTTTCGGGCTTTACAATCCCCGACACAGCGGATGGCGCTAACACCGCATATGATATCATTGCCAATGCAATCACTGGTGACGTGGCCATCACCCAGCATGTTCGAGCCCACCACGACGCTTTCGCTCCTGAGGTCGACATTGATGAAGCCTTTGAGGAGTTCTACTTCTCCATTCACGTCCATGCCATTGAACTTCTTGCCCCCTCTGGACCCTTCATCACTTGGAATGTCTACGTCTGCAGCCCGACTCACAACATTGATTTCCTCAACGAGCTACACACACTGTTTTCGTGCCTGATCATTTCCACTACCAGCAGCGAGGGCCGCATCTACCACATGATGGCCTGCCACATCTGCCGCTCCATCAATCACCCGACCAATCTTTTCCCCTTCCCTCAGGTCCCAGCTGGATGGGCCCAACCCCCAAAACAATCGGTGGAATTGAGGACGCCAGTCGCACGAGCATGAGTGGGGGCCATGGCAGGGGCAACATACGCAGCCGCAGAGGAAGCCAGGGAGGTTGAGGAACTGGGCGTGGAAATGACTGTGGCAGCTGAGGCTGCGGAAACTAATCTATCGTATAAATTTTTGCCTTGCACACTTGACCTATGCCCTCCTCCACCTCTGACACCAGGTTCCTACCCAACCGCAGTTCCGAGGTTCACAATCTCAGTAGGAGGTTTTAATTGAATACAGAATTAGTGGCACGGAGATATCGGACTGTGTGACGAAAGGAACATGATGTGATTAAGTGACAGAAAGTCGGGTGAACCTCTCCACAGCAGCTGGCGGATAACATCTGTAAACAACATAGCCACAATTTCGCGAAATCACTCGAACATCTCTTGGATAGCTCAGTCTGGGAAACAAGTACTGGTGAAGACTCTTGCCTCTCCGACTCTAGAGGGACCGTCAGTTTATCCGCCAACCACAGCCCCGATGAAAGAGCTAGAGAGATTGGTGATGGACACTTCCTCCCTTCCCGAGAGTCCAATGATTTTGCTGTCAACATTGGTCATGATGAAAGAATGGGAGAGTTTGGAGACAGAGGCATGAGTGGGCATGCGGTGGAGGCACGTCGCTCTGGGAGCCTCGCGACTCTGAGGAGAAATCTGACAAGCAGTGAACCCTCTAGAGACAGTGCGCATCCCCAGATCCCATGCATGAGTGGGCATGCCGGAGGAGGGCTTCGCTCGCAGGGACGCTCTGATGGAGGGAGAAATCCAACCAACAGTGCGGCCCCTGCGGCCGGGGCACAATTCCGAAACCCACACCCTGAGCAACAGGGGAGAGAATCTGTGTCTTGTGCCTTGCAAGCACAGTCTGCCGATGTGCAGATACGCTTGAGCAAGCGATTTGCTGATCCACCGAGATCAATACCTTCTGTTACTACAGCAAACAACACTAGGTGCTGACCAAGAGGGAGCCAAGGTGCCTGTCCAGCGCCCCAAATGGAATGAGTAAACCCATCAGGAAGGTCCAGGAGGCCGAGAAACTCCCCCAACCTTCCGAGGGATAAGGAGCATGCACCTGCCTTCTTCAATCAGAAGAGAATGCAACAACAAATCAACAATCCTGGCATCAGCAGGAAAACCCAGGCCAAAATTAAGCTAAACACAATAAATATATTAACAGCCGTAAGAAGAAGTCCATCACGCACCCCGAGCATAAATGGAATGGGCTACACAGGCTCATGTATGATGAGAAAATCGGAATACTCGCAGTGGGGGAGACACATTTATCGGTGGAACAGGCACTCGAAATTCAGGAGAGCCATCTCAGCCGCCGTATGGACATATACAACTCCCCATGCCTGGAGGACCCGAGCACCAAAGGTGTAGCGATAGTCTTAAATCGTGAACTGACAAATACGAAAGGTGTTAAAATGCATTACCTGATTCCCGGTAGAGCAATGCTGGCCGTAATACCATGGCACAGACGACAAACCTTGACAATCCTCTCTGCATATGCCCCCACCGAATCCATGAAGGCCGAATAAGGCCTTCTGGGAACACATGTGTGAATTATGGATGACCGAAGACCTCCCTGTCCCAGATTGGATGGGCGGCGACACAAATATTGTTGAAGAGCCCATTGACAGACTCCCACATCGCCCCAATGATGAAGGAGCCACAGCAGCACTAGGAAATTTTAAATGCCTCCTCAAGCTAAAAGATGGATGGAGGACAATAAACCCTGACACAAAGGCATATACCTACACAAGCACTCACCATTCTACGACTCTCTCCTGGATAGACAGGATCTACATGTCCCACACCCTTTTGAAAAATTGCTGAAAGTGGAGCATTGATGACATCTCCGGGAAACTCACGGATCACCACATGGTCTCTGTGCAAGTATCTGCACCAGGCTCGCCGTATATCAGCCAAGGGTGGTATTCCATACCACTCTTCCTACTTAGAGACAAGCCATTCATGAAATTTGTCATTGAAGAAGGGGAAAAGCTAGAGCAAGGCCTGTCCAAAGATAGAACCGAGACGGCCAACATACAGATGAGATACAAAAAGTTCAAAGATGATGTCTGCCAGTTCGCACATAAACGCGCGAAAGAGGCTGTTGGAGCTCTAGAACAGAAGAAGCGCAAGCAAGTTTCAGCAAGAACGAGATGAAATTCTGAGTAAACCCCCAGACGTTGACCCTGGACCCGAGCTGGAACCGGAACTAGATGAAGAGTCTGAGACAGATGAGGTGAAGGTCGCAAGACTCCAGAAGGACATAGATGAAATAGTCGAAAGACAAAGGGACTGGAACCGCACTGAAACAAAAATTCACTGTCACACAGAACTAGACAGGATAACTAAGTTTTCAGTACGAATGAGCAAAGATAGCAAGCCAAGATATACCATAGAAATCTTGTGGCAAACAGATGTGACTCCACCACAGAGCTGTAAGAGATCCGATGAGATGGCAGAGCTCGCAAGAAACTATCACAATGACCTGCAATATGACAAGACCGAACTTGATGCGAAGAGCAAAGACAGGGCTATCGAAGAAGCCCTTGCCAGTATGAGCTCGCATGCAAATGACCCTTAGATGAAAGCTCTGGATGAGGAACTCGAGGAGGAAGACATACTGACAGCACTCATGCAAGCAACGTCAGGCACTGCCTCCGGGATTGATGGATGGACGACTGGGCTATGGAAGAAGCTCCACGTGTCATACCTAGAAAGCAAGAAAGCCAACGAAAATGAGGACTCTGAACGTGTCGTGTCGCAGTTTTCGATGTAATAACAGCTAAATGCAGTACCAAAGGCGCAAGCAGATTTTTTTCCTTTTTCAGACATTTTTGATCGCCGTGAAAGAATTGCGGATATCTCTACGAGTTCTGCGTGGAATCTTCTGAAACCTAGCAAAATCTTCCGGAATAATTCAATAACAATCAGTGATAGAAGGAAATCAGCAAAAACCTTTTTTATTTTGGAGTATGGCTTATGGGTGCTTCTGGGGAGTGAACCAGGCCTAGAATGCCCATATCTTCTCTAAATGTTCTTAAACTTGACAGAGGGGCACACTGTATGATTCAAGTCTGACACATAGACAGATATTTGCAAAAGATATGCCCACACTACTTCTTATTCCTTCCGAACACCCTTCCAAGCAGGTAGCCTGTATCTACCTCAGTTCCCCACCAAAATATTTGTAAAAATATGCCAGATGTGTGTAATGTACCCATCTAACTTAAATCATGAACATATCAGTGAGAAACTTTGAGAGCCGCGCTTCAAACAGCACATCACGACACCATTTTGTGACTCAAGTCACATCAATGTCACATCAGACGCGTCGAAGGTGACACGACGCACGCTAATTAGGACATTCAACGCGCGTTTTTAATGCCTCTGAATGGATGCCAACATTGGGACTTGTATTCAGCTCCTCTGAGTATTTTTACAGCTTATTTGGTGCACAAATCATGGAGCTGCATCTAATCCAGAATTGTCCTATGAGGAAGGGGTCCGAAGGCAATTAAAAATGCTGCAGCTACATTTTGGTAATTCTACATCCATGAGTCGTCTCAAAAACCCACAGGGCCATTCTGACCCAAATCTCAGGTGACTTGGAGTAGACCTGAGCGCGCCACGGGCGGTTCCCTCCCAGAGGCAGCACTTAGCCATACTCCCAAATGAAAAAAAAAAAGTTGTCGCTGATTTCCTTCTATCACTAATTGCTATTGAATTATTCTGGAAGATCTAGCTAGGTTTTAGACGATTCCACCCAGAACTCGTAGAGATATCCGCAATTCTTTCGCAAAGATCAAAAATGTCTGAAAAAGGAAAAAACAAATCCGCTCGCGCCTTTGGTTCTGCATTTAGCTGTAAAGTGCTCACAAATGTCTACAATGATATTGAGAGACATCGTGTGGTACAAGGCACCAAATTTGCAAAGGGCTGGATGTGCCCTATCTGGAAAAAGAAGGATTCAACTGACATTGCAAACTACTGTCCTAATACAGTACTGAACACAGACTATAAAATCTTTACTAAAGCCCTCACGAACAAGCTATCCAAGGTGGCACCTGGATTAATCCACAAAGACTGGGCAGGATTTATGAAAGGTCCGAAAATTGCAGACCAAATTTATCTTGCAATGGAAGTTGTTGAGTACTGGGAAAAGGAACTCCACAATGGAGCAATTGTAGCCCTAGACCAAGAGAAGGCCTACGACAAAACATCCCACAGATATCTCTGGACGACAATGGAAAAACGGGGGATCCCCAACAAGTTCATAAATAACATAAAAGCACCATATGCTGATGCCAAAACTCAAGTGGTAATAAACGGAGAACTCAGCTCAGCCTTTAAAATTACACGAGGTGTGCAACAGGGCGACCCCCTCTCATGCCTATTATTCAACCTAGCAATACAGTTGGATTGCTCATAATGCATAGCATCGGTGGACACCCAAACCCGATGCATTATGAGCAATATGCATTATGAACACACCTCTACAGTGAGAAAAGGTATTCAGTGGAACCAAATCCTCCAAAATTTATGTGTTATGAGCCATTATTCATTATGACCTTATGCATTATGACAGATCCAACTGTAGAACCATTAGCCAAAATGCTATGCAAATCCAACCTGAGGGATACTCCGTACCAAAAGTAATCAAGAAAGTGGTAGTAAAAATGTTCACGGACAACACCACAGTATATCTCGACGCACTCAATAATTTCGACGACCTGCAGCAGCTCCTGCAAAAATGGTGCCTTGCATCAAGTGCAAAATTCAATGTTGGGAAAACCGAAGTTTTACCTGTTGGCACCCCTGAATTCAGGAAGAACATGATTGAAACTCGTAAGCTAAACGAGAACGACTCCCCTATATCAATGGACACTCACATTGTCCAAGAGTAATCAGTGCGTATACTTAGCAACATATTGGCAATAACATAGACAATTTTGCTATGTGGACCCTGGTCCTAGAAAAAATTGACTCCGCTCTAGAGCATTGGGAACGACTATACCCTACCCTCGAGGCACGTCGACACATAGATCAAATCACCGTTGGCTCGATGACACAATACCTAACACAGGTAAATGGAATGCCAGATAAAGTCGAAAAACACCTACTAAAAGTGCAACGGGAGTTCATGTGGGGCAGAGCTAAGTCGTCTCCGGTACAATGTGAAATGTTAATGGCCCCGATAAGTGAGGGCAGCAAGAACATGCTGGATCTATGCACTAGAAATGATACGATTCAGATTATGAAACTGAAATCATACCTCGAACTTGACCCCAAGGAAAGGGCCACTTGGACATACATTGCAGATAAGAAGCTAGAGAAGCTGGATGTAAAAAGCTCCAAAGTTGATGAAAACTCACATGTAAATATGTTCCTACAGAAGTGGACACCCAACCAGAAAAAATGGCCCAAACACCTCAAACGTATGCTTAAGGTTGCATGTAAGTACAGTGTAAGTTTCTACACCGTAAAGCCCAGCCTGGATATATGGAAACAACTCCCTCTATGGCACCACTTTGGTGAAGACCCCGATCAAATCCAGAGGAATAACACTGAACCTTGCAAATGTCTGCGAGAGTGGCACTTTGTCGAATCTGTGCGTGACGGTTTAGCAGTTATGAGTCGACTACAGAACAAAACCACAGACCCACCAAAAATTGCCCCTGCAATGAATACGCAGACGATCGGCGGATCAGAGGGTGCAATAATCCTCACTCCTGCGCCAAGGCAGTCAAAACCAGACTAGGCAAACTCCTACCCAAGTGGGACCCAGCAACAGTATCACAAGACGGCGAAGAGGAAGAGGAAGATCAAGATTATGCCTCCGAGGACCCAATTGTCTTTGTCCAGCCAAGACAAATTAAAACCCTCACAGAGGGCTTCAGAATATTCACAAAGGAAATAGCAACTGAAGGAGAGGGGGCGGAAAACCCGCAAATAGAGCCCCCACAAAGAGATCCCCTCCAAGGGAGAGCTATGAACATCGCCGTTAGTGGGGTGGCTAGGAGGAACGGAGAAGGAACAACTCAAGCAGGGGGAGGCATATGGTACGGAGAAGCCGATGTGGGAAATACCGCAATACGGCTCCCGGATGCTTTGAACCAAACTACCCAAAATGCAGAAGTGACTGCCACACTTCTCAGCATACAAATAACGGACCCCCAAACAGATCTAAACATCAAGATCAGCAGAAACTTCATACAGAAGGCCATGACTAGTCAACTCCAGAAGTGGGAGGACAAGGGCTGGATTGGAGTAGTGGATAGACACTCTCTCCAGACACTAGCAGCTGAGCTAAAAAGCCACTCGGCTAAAACAACCTTCGAAAAGCAGGGGCCCCAAGATGGAGGGAAACAAGCAATGGCAGGAGCATCCCGCGTGGCCCTAGATGGAAGCAGGAAGTTGGTTCCAGAGCAAGTTAACCTAAAGATAACTCCGGAGATGACATTAAACGGTGCCAAGTAGTCCACAATATCCCAGGCTACTGTGTATGCAGGAATAAAAGAACTCAAGGCGAAGGTATCACAAAAGACGACAGACAACAACATCAAACTTGGGGGTAGAGGGCCGTGGCCGCGCCCGGCAGGATCTCGTACTTATCTTTTTCCCATCATGCCGATTATGCCACTTAGTAAGCTGGTCATCCCAAATCTACCCGCACATACAGTACACCTACCGCCCGCCGAACTACGCCCTGGACATCGCAGGTGTTCAAGAACGTAGATGGCAGAGAATGCAACATCCCATCAGGCACACAAGTAGACCCAGTAACAATGCCATCGTGATACCAAATAGTTCCGTTAGGTTTAATGAGCCTAGATGTGAAGTGATTCTCTCCGGTGTAAAAAACCCCTCGAATCGTGTACCGCTGTCTGCAATCACCCACAGTAAGGTTCAGAGCTGCGTCGAACTTCACATGCTCATCCGAAATCGACAGGTAGAAGAATGGCGGTGTGTTGACAACTGTGGCGATGCTCATTAACTTGATGTTACAAGTCCCGCAAGATCTCCGATCCCACTGGATCATTGTACTAGATAGCCAGTGGGATAGAAAGTAGCCTTGCTTGTGTGTTGCCCTCACCTGTGGATTCATGAAGAGAACCTGGCACGTAGGAAAACTTGGAACAGGGAGGCCGCTTAACATTCCACATTTACCACACTTATATGAAGTTATTCCCCAGCATTTAGAACCCAGTAAGTTGACTGCTAAATTGTCGATCGAGGTGAAGACCATTCCGTCCGGGAACAGCAGTGGATATGCCGCTTTGAGTTTCAAACAAGCAGAATTCCTCACGTCCTCCAATGTCCTGGACTTGTTCTTGAATCCACGAACCCATTGGAAAGCACAGCCAGGTATGGGGTCTGGTTCATGAAAAACTGCGCCCACCTAGGTGCATTTTCTTGCCAGACATCGTGCAGAGGCGCGAACAAAGCATCATATGCACAGCTATAATTTATTCTGTCCCACATCGTTGCTGAAGGCCGGATGATCGGAGCAATCCGAGTGTGTTTCGTTGCTGACTGACTGGCCACATTGTCCTTCAATTTCCTCTTCGGTGCACTCTTTGAATCTGCTGTCTTCTCAGGTACTTTGTCGCTGCCCAACGCTTGGCAAAATGAAGACTTGCGGGGTGGTGACAACTCCGGTCGCAATATGAACACTTGTTAAAATGAAGACTTGCGGTGACACGTGACATGGGCTGAAGAGTTGGTCGAAATAGTACAGTATTATGTAGCTGATGCCACATAGTCTCGTCCCCATCCGTTCAGGAGTGATAAGACTCCCTCGGAACACTTTATCTAATAATAGAACTATCGGATCATTCCGATGCGGAGTTGAAAATGAAGTGCAGAGATCACTCCAGAACGTCTGGGGCAATTCGTATGTGATGGCCCCCATCGAGTCACACTATAAGTGTCACAAATCCTCGAATCCATGTCCAGAGCATGATATCCTGCTCCATATTATGTTGAGATGCTCCAAATCTCATTCAAGCTAACCCGGAGGTGTGCTCCAGGTTTTTTCTGCAGCGGCTTTGGCCCACTGCTGCCAAATGAGCAGAATTGATGCTCCTGTGCTGACCTAGCCACAGCAGCTTGAAAAGAGCCAGAAAAAATCCGGTTTTTGGGAATATAGAGTACAAGATCCAGAAAAGGACATTAGAACATGTTTTGTGGCCAGTGGTATGGTATGGTGAAGAGTATAAAGTGAGTGTGACTCGATGCGGGTGTCACTGCACGAACTGCACCAGACGTTTGGGTGCGTTCTCTGCAATCATTTTTTCAATCTCCGACGGTCCGGCGCTCCGCCGGGCCGTAAGCACCCAAACGTCTGGAGCCGAGACTAGATGCCACATATACTGATCGCCGTACGGATTGAGAAGGCGGTGGACATTCGGCTTTCGACGCCGCTCGTTTCGGCCGAAAGCTGTGGAGAGCCGGCAATACCAGGGAAAAGAGACAGAAGTAAATAAAAATAGCACAGCCCTAGGTCACACAGCCGCTAAAGAGGTAAGGAAAAAGTGAACGAAGTATAGGGACAGCCACTAAATAAGTCATGCACAGCCACTAAGGAGACTATCTTAAAAAATCGGAGACAAGGAAAATAGGGAGACTTTTAGCCCCTCGGAGAAATGAAAGGAACGAGTATTATGTAAACATAAGTACTCGTAACATGTGCAGACAAGCATACAACAAGAATACCGCCAGGTCAGCCGAAATTTGGAAATCAATCTGACACAAAGACTTCACACGTCAGATCCGAAATTTCCTCTGGAAATCTATGCACGATGTCTACCGCATAGGCAAGTTCTGGAAGCACATCCCCGACTGTGAAGACTGCGGAATATGCCAGTTCTGCGGCAAAACAGAAGACCTTGAACATATCCTGCTAAAATGTGAATGCCTGGGCCAGTGCCAAATATGGACTCTCGCGGTGGATTTGTGGCATAAGAAACACCCAACCTGGCCCCAACTATCTTTGGGAGGCATTCTCAGAAGTGGGCTAGCCTCCATAACTGACCACAAAGGACACCATCTGCCTGGCGCATCGCGCCTGTACCATATACTGGTCTCCGAATCAATATATCTGATCCGGAAGATCCGAAACGACAGTGTCATTAGCAAAGGGGGAGAATCCCTGCCTGAGAGCGAAATTCACAACAAATGGCTGTACAACGTAAACCAATGCCTAGGTCTGGATTGTGTCCTGTCCAATAAGGCCAAGTACAGTAAACAAAATTCTATTAAGCCTCTGCTTGTTCTCCAAACCTGGAGTTCAACACTTAAAGATGAGGATGATCTGCCAGAAAACTGGCTATGAGAGCCCAGGGTTTTAGTGGGTATTGAGCCAAAGAGGTCACTCCAACCTCCTTCTCTGCCGGCTGGTCAGCGGGGTCGTAACAGGGAACCCCACACTGTTGCAAGCCGCTTCATGCATAATGCATTTCCCCAGGGAGTGGGTGTCGTTATCACTTCTCCTGGAGGTCTCTGTTCCTCCATTTCTTACGCAGTTGTAGGAAGCTAACCAATAGTTAGTTGTCCTACTACTGACATCGTACTGTGGTGTTTCGACCAAAGGTTCAGGTGACGTGTGACATTGGGTCGTGAACTGAGCAATTTTACCCTAGGTGATGGTGACTTTTCGATTTTGAGGCCTAAATAGGCTCAAAAACGTAAAAACTTTCGGTCTGGCACTTGCCGGATTGCCATTTATGGTAAATTTCTTGTGATTGCCGAGAAATGAACATCGAATCCAGTGAACAATTGAGGTGACGGGTGACACCCTGTGAACCTTTGGTCAAAACGCTACAGTACCACCAAAAATAAATAAATACATAGATCTTGCATCTGAATTCAATCCCAGTCGGACTCACATTCAAACTAATGAAAAACGGGAGTTGTATTCAATCAACCTCAAACAATAGATGAATACAAAATGGGATTTAAGTAGATGATTTTATTACAAAGACACTGTTCACAATCAGAACAATGGAGTGCCACAGTTTACACCATTTTCCAGCTCAGGCGCACAGTCCATGCATTCCAGCACGCCACGATTTGGGGTGGCACAGGACTTCCATAGGCAGACTCAAAGGCAGCCAATGCATCACCACCTGTCTTCGCGCCGATGACAGACGCGATCCAGGTGAACCATGCATTGAGGTGAAAGTCGTCTTCTCCGGGAGAAACATCACCAATGAATCCACTGTCCAGCAGAAGGGCAGGAAAGACCTCAAGAACAGCAGATTTCACTGAGTCGAAGTGAACTTTAGACTTCGCGAAGAATTCAGCTTGTTGGAGACACAGCCTTCGGACATGACTCGGCAAGCCGCCAGAGTCAACCTGTGTAGTGTAGAATATCATGGAACACTTTAGGACATCGTAGAATATTTATTCTGACTCAGTATGACTCACCGAGGCTGTTCACCTATGTGTATTTAAACCGATGTATTTCGTACTATGACAATAACTAACTTTATCTTGAACTGCTACAATCTATTGTGTGATTAGAGTCGTGCTCACCCCATGACTTACCAACCCATCTAAGTAAACTGCGCCAAGAGGTTATGGGCCCCGCCCAAAACATCTAATCACACAGTTTATAGTGACACTCTTATTCAGATTTGAATACGCACCGACAAACTACCGATCTACGCACTTTCGACTTTGGACATGTCTGAACATACTTCAACTCGGATTGAACTCCTCAATGAGGAGAATTGGATGCCGTGGAAGCGTCGCATATTGGTGATACTCTGTGACAACGAACTTGAGGGTTACGTTGACGGCTCCGAGGTGTACCCGACGGTCGCAGACCCGACAACGCTAACTACAACCGAGAAGACAAAAATTGCCACATGGCAAAAGGCTGACGGAAAGGCACGGAGCAAGATTGAGCTTGCTTTGGGAAATTCCCAGATGGTACATATTGCGGGAGCAACTACAGCACTCCAGATGTGGTCACAATTGTGCACAGTCAAGGAGGCCCGAGGTCAGCTAGGTATTATGTTGTATCAACGGAGATTATACCGGACGATTGCCGAAGAAGGTGCCGACATCTCAGCCCATATTAGAGCTATGCTCAATTCAGGAGCAACTGAACACGATGAGTAGCCTGGTATCAGACCAGGAGTTCCTCATTGTGTTGATCACGTCCTTCCCAGAATCCTGGAGTCTATACTAGATTAGTGGGAGTGGGACTCGCGCAAATTAAGCGAGTCCCACTAATGATGGCACAGCCGCCCGCTGCCATCACTACATCAATTTCGGCAGCCATCGGCAAGTCCTCAACTTTGCGAGGCAAAGTATTTATTGGATATAGTTAATGTTCCCTTGGTCAGTCTACGTTCCGCTGGGGGGAATGGTGTTCCCCAGACCCCCCTCCTTTTGCCTGACGGCACATCCCTTGGGTTTTAGGCTCAGCTATTACCAAGAATATATTTTTCATGCTTATTCCTCCCTTTCATGAATCCTCTTGCGTGGGGGACACCCCCGCAGACCCCCTTGGCGCTCGCCGCTGGGCCCGCCGCGCGGAGCTTTCCGCTTACCGCGGGGCCATTGCGTGGTGCTCTATATGTTTTTTTTTGTGTGTATTTGTTTTTCTGCTTATTCCTCCTCTTTTTGGAACATCTTGCGCGGGGAAGACACCCACGGACCCCCCTGACGCTCGCCGCTGGGCCCGCTGTGCAGTGCTATGCCCGCCGCGAGGCCCACTGCGTGGTGCAGATGAGTGAGCGGGGTTTCAAGCCATTTTGATGCGCTGATGGCCGAGTCCCACTATCAGTGCACCAGTCCCACTAACTACCATTAGCCGAGGGTCGAGTCCCACTAACGACGATTAGCCGAGCGTTAGCCGAGTCCCACTCCCACTAATCTCGTTCAAGTTGTTACTCAGAATCCTGGGACTCATTCATGAGCTCGTACTTGACTGCAAACAACGGTAAGTTGACAACCACAACGGTAAGTTGACAACCACAACACTGGACAGCTCTGTACCTTCATCCTCCACCGGGGCAGCGAGCCCTGTCAACGTCAATTCACATGAGTTGGTGGCCCTCATACTTGAGGAGTATTGACGCCAGAAGGAGAAAGCCGGAGAGTCTTCGAACGGATCATCAGCACTGTTTGGTAGGAGTCAGAGTACTCACCAGCCCAGCAAATCATCGAATAGCGATGGATGCTTCAATTGTGGAACTCCTGGCCACATGGCCAAGGATTGCTGGAGCAAGGGAGGCTGCAAAGAAGGCCAGCGACCCCAGAATTATAGTGGGAGAGATTCGCGACGGAAATGGAAAGGGAAGAGAAAGGAGAATTCAGCTCACCTAGGTACGAACAACACTCCCGATGATACTGACCCACAGTCTGCATTTATGGCAGCCCATTTCAATGAACCCCACTTCGATTCGCGTCTATCAAGAGACGCGTGGCTTGCTGATTCCGGCTGAACAGTCCACATTGCTAACAATCGGGAGATCTTCACGGATTACACCCCGCTTGAAGGCGAAACAATCAATGGACTTGGCGACAATGTTTTTAAAGCGCATGGACGTGGCACCATTACCCTCGAAAGCCATATCAATGGTCAGAAAGAAACGGTTAAATTATATAACACATTGTATGCACCGACCGCCGTGAATAATCTATTATCAATCCCACGCATAGATGATGCAGGGGGAGCAGCCACATTCCAGCATGGCAAAGCCAGAATCTGGAACAAGAACCGACAGCTCGTCTTGCAAGGCAAGAAGAAGTTCCGACTGTACTGGCTAGACAATGTCCACGCAGTGACTGTCGGGAACCGAGCGAACACCAGGACGGGTGAGGAAAGCCCGAATAGTTGGGCATCATGGCATCACAGGTGTGGCCATGTATCTAACACAACGTTAGAACTCCTTGTCAAAAACAAGTCCGTAGAAGGACTCACCATTGATCCCGAGAGCAGACCCGAAGCCGAGGACTGCGAATCATGCATTCAAGCGAAAATGCACCAGCAGCCATTCCCGCACAAAGCCCTTCACTGATCAAAGATCCCGGGAGAAGGCACCCACAGTGACCTATGGGGTCCTGCACGCACCAGATCAACCAAAGGAAGCCACTACTATATTTCCTTTACCGATGATTGCAGCCGCAGAATAACAGTTTTGTTCATGTGATCCAAAGACCAGGGGAAGACCAAGGTAATGGAGCACATCGAGCGGTCAGAGCGGCAGTACAGGTATAAAACCAAGTGGATTCGCGTTGACGAGGGAAGGGAATACCTGAATGAGAAGCTGAGGTCAGCTCTCGCAGCAAAGGGGATTGAAATTCGCGAAACCGCACCCTATTCCCAGTCCCAAAATGGAGTTTCCGAGCGAGTGAACCGCACGCTAGTAGAATTGATGAGAGCGATGTTGATGGAGAAGAATTTGCCCAAAAGTTTGTGGGAATTTGCAGTAACACACGCTGCCTATATCCGAAACCGTTCACCAACCAAAGCTCTACCGGACGGCAAGACACCGCATGAGGTATTCACGAAGGAGAAACCAGATGTCTCACATTTTCAGGAATTTGGAGCACCCATATGGATTTTTCGCGAGGACGTCGAGAAGCTTTCAAAGCTAGAAGAACGGGCAATCAAACATGTATTCTGTGGCTATATGGATGGTCCACGATCAGTACGATACTATGACACCAGGACCCACTGCATCAAAATTTCCCGCAACTACCGATTCACCAACCCCGCCATTGAATTCAATGAAGTTGAATCTAATGTGCCATCCGAGGAGGAGAAAAACAGGAATGCACATGGCATATCAGTAAATTCGCCGGCGCCAACAACGATGCAATATGTACCCATACCAGAATCACAACCAGCACCCGCCGAGCCACCAGCCCTGCCGCCGAAGAAGGCAAGCACACCTGCGACACCATCATCCGCACCATCGACACCGCGTACAGAGTATGATCCAAAACCAAATCAGCTCAACTCAATTCCACTCCGCAGACTCACGCGGCCCGTGAAAGAACATAATTACCTCCAACTCGGAAATCCCGACGCCCGACGGACGAAGGCAAGCCGTCCCAATCGCAGCAAGGTGCCGGAAGAAGAACCAGCCGAGACAGAAGACGCCAGCGAGTGCGATGGCGAACTTCGCGTACATGGCCACAACCGGCGAACTCGACCCGGGGAAGCTGAATATCCTCCGCAGCATCGCAGAGGCGAAAGCATCGCCAGAATGGCCGCATTGGGAGCGAGCAATTAACGCCGAACTCGAGAATCTGGCAGCAATGGGTACGTGGGAGCTCGAGGATTGCCCCGCGGAACGCAAACCCGTTGGATGCTGCTGGGTATTCGACCTCAAGACAGGTCAGCAAGGGGAAATAGTCCGCTATAAAGCGAGACTAGTAGCGAAAGGTTACTCACAAGTCCCCGGCATCGACTACTTCGATACATTCTCACCAGTCGTTCGTCTTGAATCACTCCGAGCCCTTCTTGCAATAGCTGCTGTCAAAGACCTTGAGATGAAGCAGTTAGATGTGAAGGGAGCATATCTAAACGGAGACCTACAAGAAGAGGTGTTCATGGAACAGCCTCAGGGTTTTGACGACGGTTCTGGACGGAAATGCCGTCTCAGAAAGACACTATATGGCCTGAAGCAGTCAGGAAGAGAATGGAACCGAAAGCTGCATGCAATACTCACAAAGCACGGCTTCAAACACCTCGAAGTTGATCACGGCGTGTATCTGCGCCAAATCAAGGGACAATTCGTTATTATCACAGTCTGGGTGGATGACTTACTGCTATTCAGCAACAGCACCACCATGCTATCCGCCACCGAGGCTGCCTTGAAGCAAGAAGTCGAAATCAACGACCTTGGCGAGCCTAAGAAGATTATCAGCATTGAGATCTATCATGACCGCGCAACACGCACAATCCAAATATCACAGGAGCACTACATCGAGTGTCCTGAAACGATTTGGCTACGACCAGATGCTGCCCGTGAAGACCCCGATGGACCCGAATGTCGTCTTGCAGAAGAACGAGTCCGAGGGCAAGACATCCGACGAGGAGTTTCACCGAATACATGGGATCCTTGATCTGGCCAGCAACCATAAGTCGTCCAGACATAGCATATGCTGTGGCCAGAGTTGTTGGATTTGGAGTGGCTGTGCGCAGCTGTGAGAGCTGTTGCGAGCTCGGTCACTACCTACCGTGGTATGGGCAACCTCACCGTTGCCGTTTAAGGTTTCCTGGTAACGGTTGCACCAGAGAAATTGTATAAAAGTAGTGTACTTACAAGCATGTACACTACCAGATTACAACGAAGTTCCCCATCATTGGCCTCTGCATCTCCTTGTGATGTTCTCCTCTGGGGCTTATTTCAACAAGAGTCGGAACGTACACGAGCAACCCGAGTGCGACACACTGGACGGCGATGAAGAGAGTATTCTGTTACCTAAAGGGGACACACGACAAGCGGATCACTTACAGAGGTCCGGACTTCCGGTCCGATTCAACCTCTCTCTTCAACCACTATGGCGCGTATGGCGACACCGACTTCGCATCTAATCCAGATGACAGCAAATCAGTGTCTGGATATGTCTACCTTCTAGCTGGAGGTCCGATAGCCTGGCACTCCAAGAAGCAACCAACAGTTGCACTCAGCACAGCCGAAGCTGAATACTCAGCTCTCACCGTTGCATCAAGACACGCAATTTGGCTCAGATATTTATTTGAAGCCCTGCCATTCGATTTTACTCATCAGGATTCAACACTGATTTACTCGGACAATCAATCAGCAATTTCCATTGCATACGATCCTCGACACCACGCCCGATCTAAACATTTTCGCATTGAGAATCATTTTGTCCGGGAATGTGTTGAACTTGGCATTGTGAGTGTGAAATATTGTCCAACTAATGACATGGTTGCAGACATATTCACCAAGGCCTTGTCCCATGCAAAGCATGAACAATTTTATTCAAGCATGGGACTTCTGCCGGCTTGAGGGGGAGTGTTGGAGACACAGCCTTTGGGCATGACTCGGCAAGCCACCAGAGTCAACCTGTGTAGCGTAGAATATCATGGAACACTTTAGGACATTGTAGAATATTTATTCTGACTCAGTATGACTCACCGAGGCTGTTCACCTATGCATATTTAAACCGATGTATTTCATACTATGACAATAACTAACTTTATCTTGAACCACTACAATCTATTGTGTGATTAGAGTTGTGCTCACCCCACGACTTACCAACCCATCTAAGTAAACTGTGCCAAGACAGCTTGCACCTCCGCGGCTACTTTGCGCATGAAGATCGCGAGCAGGCCTAAATTAAGTTAATTGTCATAAAGGGCGGTGATGTATGGGAGAAGAAACCCGCTCACCTCTGTTGGTAACCAACCTTGGCTCATAGAAGGATTTGTAAGGCTCAGCCTCAGGCATCCTGGAATAGTTCTCGAGCGCCGCTTCGCCTGCCCGAATGTCAAGGTAAAAATGTCCGACAATCAACTGAACATAGCCACTGACGATTAGGGAGGAACATCCCTTGGAGGCTCTGTCCTTTTGCAGTGAGCTCCGTCTCGTCACGCTTGAGTCCAGGTTGTCATCAGCATCAAGCCGATATCGAATGGATATCCATGCATATGGTGACAAGGATGGCAAAATTAGGGTCGTATCTATCGTCGTGAATTGCCTGGATGATGGAAGGATTGCCCTCCTTCACCTTGCCAGTCGCATTCTTGGCAAGGTATGAAATGTTGTCTGTGTTAGTGTAGACTTTGCCATCGGCCTCCAGTGTAGGAACTGTGCCGTTAGGGTTCTGTGTCTCGTCAGTGGTTACCTTTGTGTGTCTACGGGATTCAAAGAACGAACCAGTTTGAGAAACACGGGATTAAAGTTTGCACCCTCAACCAAGTTAAGGGTTTTGGATGTCACTTCGCCTTCGTGGTAGCCGAGTTCGGTACTGCATACTTGATTGAGCATAATGGTGGGTTAGAATACCATTCGTAGACATACACTGCCAGCGCGGTGGCTTCCAGAGATCTTGAAGTAAAATATTGAATATTCCCCAATAGCGACCAAGACTTACCGTCAGCCCAAAGAGAATAACCGAAGACGTAAAGACTTTTGGGCATTGTTTGAGGATATGTTCAGACGATAAAAATCCGTAGCCCAAGAGCCAGATAGATATACGTTGCCACAGCATTTGGCATTTGCTGATTCTTGATGTAGGTAGGTAAGTAGGTAGCATGACACGAATTCTGATCTGCCAGGAGACAATGATTTTTCAGCAAAGTGCGAGACATGGGAAGAATCCAGGATATAGGGGAAACCGTCAGCCATCAAACATCGTGACTTGCCACAGAGGACACGGTTGGTCAGTCCGCACTCTCTTACCATGGCAATCTGTCACGATTAGATAAGATCTATCGTTCCAACGCCTATCTAAGCGCCAGAGATCTAAGCGCTCGATGACAAATAGGCTATGACTAAGACCGGCCCGACCCAAGGGATGACGTCACGATGATGTCAGATATGATGTCAGGACATGAGGATGAAGCAAGGACACTGAGAACATGCGGTTAAGGGTAGTTGTAGTATATATAGATTAGTTCACACGGTTCCCTAGACAGTATAAGTAGAGTAGCCATTATGCTGTTGTAGTTAACCTTTTATTCCATCATCTTTTGAGATCTACTACGAGCACTACCCAATCCCTCTCTTCATACCGATGATGAGCGCCGCTCAGTTCCGAGCACGGAAGCATCCGATCGGAAAGTTAAACGGACGTCCGATCGGAAAGCTCATCGGAAATTTGATCGGAAGTACTAAAAATAGAAGCTCCGCATCACTGGCGCGACTTTCGACATTTTCGCATTCTGCACGACTTCTACAACTCCCAAGGCTCCGCAAATACGATATTCGGATTCCGCATGGCTTATTACATGGGATACATCGACCCCGCATCCATTCCACAGCTGTTATTGGACTTTCTGCGACTTTTCCGATGGTTTTCACCACTTTCCGCGACCTTTTCGCTCCTACTGGCTCCATTTCGATTCAGAAAATTCCACAAAATAGATATTTGAGATCTCCAACACTGTTTCTATCGACTCCGACCAGTCCGCAGGTCTCTCCGGTTATTTCTACCTTTTCCGCAGGACTTTTACTTATTTCTTCCTAAACGGGCCATCTCCGTGAACTCTACGGTGCCGCATGGTACTCATACCCAGTTACCGTTGTCTCGGGTCTTGGCATTCCTATAAAATCCACAAGTATTCTACATTGTAAAGTAGGAGATTTGTACCCCACTTATCCTCTCAATCATATGCCCCTTTCTTCCACTAGCTTTTAACTTGAACCATCGACCTCTGCAGGCTATTACCTGCTATCGTACTCGCTCAGCTCCACGGACTATTATCCATGCACGTTCCGCATCGCTCTCGCTCGCCCAGGCTATTACCTGGGCCACGTTAACTCACTAGTTCTTTTATAGGTCCTCCGTCGCTGTCGTCCCGCTCCGCAGACTATTATCTGTGCACGTTCCCCATTAGCTCTTGCTTTCGCATTCAGTTCTGGTCCCTTGTCGCTCACCGTCTCGCACTAGTTATCGCCGGTGTTGCGCTCATCAGGAGTTGAGTCTTTGGTTCATCTTAGACCACCTCGCACACCCACGTCTACTGTTTCTCCACTCGGAGCAAAATTTTGTTTTAGCTCGCGCTCTTAGCGGCGAAGCAGGCGTATCACCGAGAGTGGACGCTCAGGTCTTAACTCTGACACTATCTCCACATTGTTGACTGCGCCTCTGACAGTTGTGGATCACAGGCACCTAAGGAGACACCTATTTCATTACATAAACCCCCTCTTAGGGGGTTCTTTTGTAGTACCGAAACCTACCTAAGAGGTCCCAGGCTCCGTGGTGCCTTGAGTAATATTACTAATATAGAAGCCTTCCACTTTTGGCGGCAAATGTTTGTAGCCTCCTAGGGGCAAACCTTGGGTCCATTCTGCCATATTCCAGCACTCCTAAGCAAGCAAGTCTCAGATGCAATGACGATTATGTCTTTGGTGACGTGCCTGTCAACCGTCTGAGCGCGAGCTACACAAAAATAGAGGTGAGCGTGGCTAGAAGGAGGAAAGGTGATGATGCGAGTGTTTCGGTGGTTCATAGCTCCAAGACTGGAAACTGCTTGAGGCTGACTATACGGGAGGCTGACAAGTCAGAAGTAGGCGGACACAATGAAGACCGCGGAGGCGAATCGAGACGTAAACAGAGGCGTAGACAGAGGCGATAGAGACGAAGGCGATGGGGAGATGAGGACGAGAGCAAGACGAGGACGAGACGGAGGCTAAGACGAAACGGAGGCGGAGGCGGAGGCAGAGGCAGAAACTGAACACGGGTGACTTGAGCAGGAAGGCAAAAGTGATTTATTGAGCAGAAAGCCTGAGTATTTATACAAGAAGGGAAGTCAAGACAAGTGGAGCGTACTCAATAGAAAGAGAGACCGAGACTTAGTACAGGAGAAAGAGGCAGTGATAACTGAATAGATTTGGGTCAGAAGAACCAGGGCGAGCAGAGGGAAATAAATGCGGAAGAGGAACTGAATGAGCGGGTCGGAGATGTCGGGCATAGCGGGGTTCTTGCGTGCGGGCCATGTGCGGGACGTAGGATGTGTCTGAGACAAAAGCGAGGTGGAAGCAGTGTTCGCCTTGAGGGATAAGGCTTATGTTCACATAAGCCTTATTAAGGCCTTAAAGTTAAGGCTTAACCTTGGCCGAGGATGATGCTAACCCTTAATTAAGGCTTAGTGATGGCATCAAAGGCGCCAAACTTGAGTCTGTGACTCTGTGTTGCGGATCCAGCAGCAGAAAATGGAGTAGAACCCAAGTAGAACCCGTAGTTTTGCCAGTTTTTGACAGCTACCATGCATCAAGGCTTTCCACTGTCTAATGAATATTGCCAGGCAGGGACGCAGCACATTGGAAACAACTCGAAAGCGTACAACGGCCGAAGAGAAGAGCATTGAGATGAATAACTAACGAGTATTTGGTTTAAGAACACCTGGAACAGTGTTGCCCCTTATTTTTTTACACCCGCTGAAACGGTGGGAAAAAATTGTCTTAAGGCCTTAATTCGGAGCCCTTAATTAAGGTTATTAAGGGTTTAAGGCCTTAACTAAAATGTTCACCCTTAATAAGCCCTTATGGGAGAACACTGGGTGGAAGTAAGAGTGTGGTGGTTTGTTTGGTCACGTGGGTCCGGTCGCCGGATAATGCCGAGGCGTGCGATACGGACGTAGAGCGCAGGCGTGCGCATCATTGGTAAATTTTGGTCCTCCTTGAACACCATTAGCTTCCAAATAGACCTGCATGGTGGCTTGCATGGTGGCCTCCGTTTTTTGCTTCATTTTGTATAAACCACCCATTTTGTGCATCGCATGGGAGTAGAGTCTTATATACCCATGTTTACATGTCAAATTTTATGATTTGCAAGTGACTATGTGTGAAATGAGATTCAACAGCGCCTCTTTTGGTGCCCGCCTTTGGCCAAGCTTGGCTTCCAGAAAGCTCCAAAACTCCATGATAAATATTCTCAAGTGCTGATATGCTCTGAAAGGGACCCCAAGCAGTATTTTCTGGCTGCTGGATTCAAAAACAAAACAGTGATAGATCCCCCTCGGAGCCCTCTACAGACCAAATCTTCCACCCAAATGCTGACTGCATTGACTGCAACAACAACAGTGATGTAATCTCAGTTGTCAGTAATGTTCATGCCATCGTAGAGTGGATTGACACCAAAGTACAGTGTTGTAATATTTTCTTGGTGCCCTCTGCTGAACCAAATGTTCCAATTGCATGTCTTTGAAACTCAACTGTAAAATATTGTGCTCCCCAATCCTCATTTAGACCCAACCCTCAGGCCTGCCTGACAGCTGCTGCAGAACTTCTGCAAGACTTTATTGCACACCAGGAGCCTTTTGGAGGGCTCCAGTTCTGAGGATGTTCAAGCATCAGAGCTAACAAGCTTTTTTAAAAGTTCAAGAGAAAAAACTGGGAACTTCTCCCACATCACAGTGGTGCATTGAGACATTTGCATACTCTAATACAGTTTGAGGTTCAAACTCTGTCAGAAAGTATCTGGGATATAATTGCACTCTATGAGATGCTTTGCTATTTATAGGTTCTCATAATTGCCTTTCAACTCTATATTTTAATTGGTTGTGCATTTAATGGTACAGTTTGTGTTCAATTTTTTAATTGTGTGTGTATGAGAGCCTGAAGGAGGGCTCCATTATTTCTGGATTTGAGTGTTGTGAGCTTCTTTCACTGGATTTGGGGGGATCAAACCATGGAATCTAGATGTATTAATATACCCACACAGTCTACATGCATTGGTAGGAATAATTAGACCTTCATGAGCACCACATGTCAAATTTCGATGTTTCTAGGTTCTAATTGACCTTGTAGCACAGTCAATAAACATGAACTGCCATTGAAATACATTTCAGAGGGGCCCTGTAGCCTTATTGAATAACCAAGAGTAGTTGGGATTTCTGTAGGCAAGTTGATGCAGATATTAAAGTCAAGTATATAGGATTCAACACTAGAACTTGGTTGAATTTGGCACTCTTTTGTGCACCCGAGAATATTTTTTTCAGAGGGCAGATACAAGAGTTCTATCAACTCATATAGGAGGGGCTGCTTCCAGCTGCTGTTTGATATCCTCAATTCGAAATTATATGAAGTATCAAGCTCACAATAAATGTTTTACATTGTGACGATGTTTATTCGTAATCTGATTGGCCGATCAATATGTGTCATCAACATTTGTCAACCCTCCCTCGGTCTCTTTTGGTGGCATCGAAGAAATCCACTACAGTACTGGATTTAACAGGGGGAACTGTCTATTTCAAATTACTACTGTTGTTACTGGCTACATTGTGGTTTGCTGGGTCTCCAAATACCGTATCCTGACCTGGAAGGAGGCCTACACAACTTCAGGTGCCCACCAAAATTGCAAACACTTTGATGAGAAAACCTATCTATAACTTGGAATTATATCCCTTGATGTCCTACAAAGATTGAAATCACTCTCATCATATAAGGAGAAGTAGGAGGAAGCGTTGCTCATGCCTTAATAGCATCCGACAGACCGTAACGTCTCCAGGAATTGAGTCGGGATATCACAAAGCCCGTCGCTCAGAAATTCGCGGAGCAAGGCGCTGAGATTGTAAATGTCACTCTGGCTGTTGAAAAGCCCGAGGCTGCGTCGAAAGCCTTTGCCGATATTGTGTTTGCAAGTAGTGCCCACAATCGAGCGGCTTTTACTGATGGTCCGATGTTAGGCTATGACAAACTGGAATGAATACTTGGACGGGGACAAGGTATGTTACTCACTTGTAGTGTGCTTCGTCGCAGCTGAGGAATTTCCACAGGAGCCAGCCGTCGGTAAACTGCTTGTCGACGCAACTAAGGACTCTGGAGTGAAGCTGTTCGTTTGGTCTTCTTTCGCGTCCTTCAAGGAACTATCCAGCGGACATTCACCCACGCCACATTCGGAGAATCCAAGACTGAAGTTGTCGCCTATGCGTGCCAGCCCGGAATTCCAGAATTCCACTCGCAGTCGTATATCCATGTTTCTGGGCTGGCAACATCCCTATCGCATTCTACGGACTGAAGCAGCAGGACGACGGCAGCTACTTGTTTACCCTGCCCATTTCTGGAGCGAAAAAGTTGCCGCTCTCCGACACGGCGCATGATTACGGGCTCTATGTCCAGACAGCCATCGAGAGACCGGAGCTGGGCGCCAGTTCAGAAGTCCACGCAGGGAGGATGATCTTGTTTGATGAGATAGTAGCGCAGCTCGCACAAGGTACATCAATAATCGTTTTCCGATGTGACTGGAAGGCTTAGCCCACTGCCTTCATGGTTTCTGGAAAGAAAAGTGAGTACAGGCAAATCGATCCAGAGATGTGGCTTGAGGGATTTCCCCGGGCTGGCAAGTTCATGGGACCAATCCTCGGAGACATGTTCCAAGGGTTCGAGTACTGCGGATGTGAGTGAACTTTCTGTCGTCTTTTACCTGTGAGCTGAAAGGTTGGCAGTCTTTGGCCGGAAGCTGTCTTCAAGTGAAGAAATACTGGCCTGAAAGCTGCACCGGTGGTTAGAAACACTCTCAGTAACGCCTCAGCAACGCCGAAGGAGATGTTGCCGGCCTGAAATTCATGAAATTGCCTGCCTAAATACAATATTTCATACCTATTATTGCATTAAAGGTCATTGTCTGACTGTAGACGTGCCTCAGGTCGGGCAGATGCCGTGGATGCACGGGCTTCTAAGCGAAGATTTAGACCACGAATGCCAAACGAGAGTGTGAGACCTTCTGGTTTTGAGACAGTGGTTTTGATGAGTTAATTCAGTCTACTCGGACACTGAAGAGAGAAAAATTGCCTCAGAGGCCTCCTGGGGCTCATTTTGGGAACATGTTTATAAACATCCTGTTTACAAACAGAAATCTAAAAACTGTTTTCAAAAGGCTGGAGAATTATAAACAAAGCCCTACCCGCGACGCCGCTTGTGTCGCTGCGACTGGGCCCCGTGATGGTGTTCCAGCACGCGGAGTATGAGGAGGACGCGCTGTACCCCGTGCAGTACCCCGTGCAGTGCAACGGGCACGTCAGTGGCAGCAACGAGGACGGAATATTAATACGGCCAGATCTTGACTGTGACAATGGGTTGGTCAATTTATCTGTCAGATTTTTAGGGCGCTGTTTATGATTCCACAGCAATTAAAAACATGTTTATAAACAGGTATTATAAACAGGGCCGTTTATAAACATGTTTATAAACCAGCACCCAAAAAACTGTGTTCTAGCTCTCCCAAGGTGATTTTTCCGCTGTGTGCACGATAAGTATGGCCTGAAATGCCCCTTCAGATTTTTTTTGTTGCAGCGAGAGACTCGGAATCCAAGACTACCCTGCATTCTTGGTGATATCAGTGAAAACTATGACTTTGATGCAGTCCAATGTGCCCTGGAAGGGGTCTACAGAGTTATTTTCAAGGGGTGATTTGTCTTTTGTCTCTCTTGATTGCAACAGCTCACCGTAAGGTCCCTCAAAGCCCGGCATATCAGTGCAGAAGTTGCCCAGGTTTACCCGGCTGACATAATTAAAAACCGGCCATCTCGCCAGAACCATTTAAAAACCGGTTTATAAACAGGTGTTTATAAACATGTTTATAAACCAGAGTTAAACAGCGCCCTACGGATTTTGTCCTCGGCAAATCGAATGCACAGGAGCATACAGCAAGTGAAGGATAAAATGGGGGAAACAGACTTTCGTCCTGCAGTATACAAGGCGCACAGTTGGAGTACAGGCTCCTTCGGTTGGCGAAAAACGTTGGCGGAGATCTCCGAGCATCACATGTATGGCACGTTGACTGTGACGTACTATGTGACAACTTCCTTCCTGCCATCGACTCGGTTGTGCGGCCGAAACGTCGTTCCCCATCGCAGGTTTGAGGGTCAGAAAATGCGATTAAGATTTCCCACTGTTGCTACTCGCGACCTTAACAAACCTCTGCCACCTGATGCGGAAGAACAGGCGATCCAGGTCTGTTCTATTCCACTTCGCCTCGACCTTATAATGCAAAACTACTATTCTCAGGGTGCCCGGCGAGACGCTATCTTTGCAGGAATGTCTGCGGCCTTGGTCTCAGGCAAGCAGGGCCTCATAGTTGATGGTCTCCATTAACCTGCATTATTCGTAGCTGTGATTGGCTCAAAATTCATGGGCTTCGGACGCACACAGATGATTATAAGTGGTCTCGGTTAGGCCAAAATTGCGTTTTCCCCTACTGTCTTCTGACTTCTTACACAGGCTCGGGAGTGTTATCGGGATACTATTTTAATCAAGTGTGTACGTCCTTGCGTCGCACAGTGCCTGTGATTAATCGGCCTTCACTAGGCATTTGTGGCGGCGAACATGGTGGAATTGGATAAGGAAAGAGAGCGTCTAGAGCTGCAGGGCATGCAGTCTTCCAATCACCCGCCAGACTCGTAACACATGACACCATTTTTTCCCATCCTGCCGTGTGATGGAAACAACCCTACGACGAACCACCAGTATGTATAATCCCTCTCTTATGCATCAAAGGTTCGGTGGTAATGGTAAAATTATAATATTCAAATATGCAATCTTCGGCTTTTTTCGTTCTTAAATTTATATGCAGCCTTGATGCAGCCCGAGTTTATGATTATAATATTGATCCACCGTTCGCCACGTGGCCCGTGACGGAATCACGGCTCTTCTTTACAACCAGTAGCATCGGTTGATAGCAACTCGTAGAGTCCTTGAAGATGTCGGTACAGTGAGTTCTGGAACCCTCTTAGCAGTCGGCCCTCGGGAAGCTAATTTATCCCAGCATGGAGCGCGTGCATCTCCCCTGCTGGAAATGTGGGGCGCTTTCTATCTCACAGCCGTCCGACTGCCGAAGTGTCCCGTCTCCTTACCAGCAATGACGCGCCTTTTGACTCCGAAATCCTTGCGATCAGAAATCTATTTCTGACGGATAAGATCGTCTTAAACTCTTGGACACTAAGATTACAAATCTATTCCGGGGAAACAGATCACTCGATATCGGGGTCTATTCCCCCCCGAAAAGCACCTCGAAATTTTAAGGGCCACATCTAACCTCGTGGAATGCGGCCTCGGCTTTGAAGATCAACTTCCACTATCCACCAACCAATTCGCACTGCTCCCGAAACTCCGACGACTGTACGTGAAGAAAATGCATTTCCTCCGCTGTCTTTCCGCTTCTATACTCGAGGATCTCTGGTTGGATACAGATACAGATATGACCCTTTCTTGACCTGTGTAACTGCTGGCTGACGACGCTAACCATATACGACTGTGTTTCCCCTGCGGCACTCATTCCTGTTTTGAAAGATATCCCCACCCCGACACACCTCTTCATCTTCATCAATACCGATCTCGGTTCACAGGGTCAACTGGAAAAAAATTTCTTCTTGGAGTCCATGAAAGTTAAGGGGAGGTCGTCCGATATCTGCCCCAACCTGACAATGTCGTTTTCACACCGCGCGGATGATTTCTTTCTTCGATATGGTGTCACCCGGACTCTCCTGTCGTCTGCGGTCCCTCTCCATATTTCGCATGACGTATCAGACTACGATGGCGCCCGTGCGGCTGAAATGGCCCAGGATGACGGCCTCTGTTTCCTCGTTTCGAATTGGGTAGCGTTCGCAGAGCATAGGGAAATGCGGCGACCTTGAGTCACTTCTTCATGAATGGAATCACCACACATTTACCGCTTTTTCATGATTGGTGGTAACTCTTACACGGATAG
Source organism: Mycena sp. CBHHK59/15 (assembly GCA_029204085.1). Taxonomy (NCBI): domain Eukaryota; kingdom Fungi; phylum Basidiomycota; class Agaricomycetes; order Agaricales; family Mycenaceae; genus Mycena; species Mycena sp. CBHHK59/15. The sequence continues at coordinate 118,742 of JARGXW010000188.1, forward strand.
CGGTGTCCACTAGACTTGTCCAAGGTCAATACAACTGGGAGTTTTCTGCAACGTAAGGGCCCGAATGTATACCACAACACAATGACTCCCTTGACAGAATCTGGTCGCAACTGACCTGTAGATTTTTAAATGTTGGTACCCACTTCAAGGCTTGTCATCTGGTCTGAGGTGAAGTATGCATCGTGCACGTGTAGGAAAATCGTTTCGTATAAAAACAGGACTTGGTTGATCAGCACTCAGGCTTCCAACGCAATCGATAGTCGGTAGACTCCAGCAAAGAGCTGTGTTCCACTCGTTTGGATAGTAAGATCTGAGGGAGGAAATCTGGAACATAAATTGAAGAAAACGATCGCGATTGAATCATGAGTACCTATAGCCACCGAAAACCGAACAATTCCTATAAAAACATTGAGTATTCGTGAATTCCGCTCGTGAGCATTAATTAGCTCGCTAATACCGTATAAGCCAGGTAGATTTTGTTCGATGCGTGTGGATACCTCGTCAAATGGACGGAGCAAAGAGTCCAGAGATAGGTGGCATTGAACCCGACGCAAGCAAGGCAGTGCAGGGCAGCAATCTGTCTCCACTCTCGAAGTGAGGAAACGGGCCACTATCGTCATAATGCCAAGGCGACACCTCAGAATGACTGTAGAATGTGAATTTCATAGTCTCGATGAATGGAATAATGGCGGGGAAGGTCGAGATGGTTGCATAAGGATTGTTGGGGAACCGTCGATCCCATCCAAAATAGATCTTGAGCTCTATGAATCCCAAAGCCGCTAAGCGAGGAAGCTCTAGTGGTGCCCGCAGTTCTGCGCAATCGAGTAAAAAATCAAATCAGAATCTATGCATAGGCGTAGACCCACCTCCGCATTCGATCTCCAAATAGTAGATGTAGCTATTAATACTCTCTGAATCTGGGAGCGTATTTGGATACTGCTCATCGCTACAGATAAGCACCGAATTCCCTGTAGATAGTGATGTGTGGGTCGGGTCGGGCCTCAATGATCGGGCTTGGGTCGGGCTTGGGCGGCACTAGAGCCTGGCGTGTTTATAATATATAAAGGCCTCCAAGTAGAGGTGGTGCATTAATTAAAAACTCCTTCTAGTTAGAGATGTGGCTTTCTATATAAAACTAGAGGTACTCACATGGGGCACAGCAGCAACGGCAGCCATCAGCACAGCGAGCAGGACGCTATCGACGACAAGCAGAGGTATTGCACTGTTTGGCAGCGCCGTGAGGCTGCAGTCTTTGACTTTCTGCCCTTGCATTCGTGACTAAGCATCATGATCTCCTTATTGGGAAGACGAATTTCGGCTGCTGGCCGGCAGTTGGAACCTTTCAATCCCCGCCGCGTTACGCGTTACATTCGTGTTCTCTCATCCATATCACCACCACCACCGCTGTCGCGACCGTGCCACCCAATCTCACTCACCATTCGTGTGGCATATGGCCCTTCCACGGAATTCCCGTGCTACTGTGCAGTAGTACCCTGCAACACGGGACTGTGCCACAGTGAGACACAACCCTGAGCGCGCCGTTGTCGACCGATGACCACTGGCGTCCGCCGAGTGCCTCATTGCCTGAACACAAACTCGGACCAGGTGCTTTCCAACCTATATGTTCTGTTTAGCATCTGCCACCCTCTTCGATGCCTCAAGCGCGCCGCTTTTCCACTCTCAATCACGGACCGCATCTCACAAGACTTTTGCTGTATCCCATACATCAGTAAAACAACAGGTTCGTCTTTGACGTCTTTGGCGTCTTGGCCAGGATGCCAAAGACGCCAAAGACGTGTTTTTTCCAAAGATGCACGTCTTTGGCTAGGCAGGTTAAAAAGTCTTTGATAGGACATCTGTCTTGGGAAAGATGTCAAAGACATGCGTTGTCTTTCCCAAGACGTTGCTCAAAGATCCCAAAGATGATTTGAATCACAACAAAAGAGCAGGAACATTTTCATCAAATTCATCTCGGCACCCGTACAACACACAATACACTAATCAGAAACCACTACGTATGACCTCAGTGAAATTTGCCGGCGCCAGTGGGACACCGGTTCGCCAGAAGGTCAGATTATGCTCAGCCTACATTAAGATCAGTTAGTGGCACTAGAATAGGATGTGCACACATACACCCCTTTTACAGAAGAAGAGCGCCCTCAGGCCCGATCTCAGCGCAAATATTCGAGAGAATGGAGTGGATAATAGATTGGCAGGCCGCATATGCGAACACAAAAATGAGAAACCTTAAACGAGTAACATAATAGCTGACACACACCTTTCGCCGTCGCGCCACAGCTCCCACTGTAATGCCATTATAAGGATCGCACCTGCGCTTTCGCCTCGATATTTATTCGTGCCTGAAGGATCTACGAGAAGGAAAATAAATGAGCAGGGAATAATGGGAATAGGAAACGTACTGAAATGTACCAGTTCTCGAACGCGGCAGGAAGGATACAGTGGCTGCATGTGACATATCTTATGGTGCGACGATGTATTGAGAGTACGAGAGAAGAGCTGGATCACCACACTTGAGCCAGAAGGAAAGCCACAGGCAGGAGATGCAGTGAACGAGCGCGAGAGGATGGGACAGAGCGTTTTGGGTATGTCATTTGCGTGCATATCATTTACAGGGAAGAGGCTCTTGAGGAATCTTGAGGACGCTTGAGGTATTTTGAGTTTGATTATGGTCCAAAGGCCATGGTAGAAATGAGGGGAAGCAGGCAGCAGTGTGGGGAGGATGGGGGGAGAGAGCAAGAGAGCAACGAACCAGTTGATGGGCGTTGCCAGGCACGTCATCTCCGACATCGGATCATGATCGAGCGGAGTCTGAATGACTTGGGTAGGATTTTGCGAACCTCTCCCTCCATTCTCGACCTGTCTTGACTTGAGCAAATGTCAATCCACCACCGCTGACCAGAACATGAAAACACTTTGAAGACATTGAAACTTCTACATTGTCTTGTGGTTTCCCTGGGTCACCACAATAGAAAGTCAATATTATTATATCTGTTTGTAACTTGAAGAACACACAACCTTTGATATAATTAGAGTACCTGGGACTGCAGAAAAGAAAGGTGTTTTATATTCACTCATCAAAGTTGAGTACATAAAAATTATTTCTCTCCAAGACCAACATTTTCTGCAAAGACTTGAACGACGATTCACCCAAGACAAACACTGGTTGAACATTTCAAAATTTCCACCTTCTTTTTCAGTGAAAAATGTTGTTTAATTTTCACACATTTTTCACTGAAAAAGCAGGTGAAAATTTCAAAACATTTTCATCACTTTCTTATTTTATTTCGAATTTTTCACCTTGAATTGAGAAAGTGCTGAAAAAGTTTTAAAGTTTTCACCTTCTTTTTCAGTGAAAAATGTCTGAAAAATAAACAACATTTTTCACTGAAAAAGAAGGTGAAAAAATTGAAATGCTCAACCAGTGAAAGATGACCAAAGATGATTCGCCAAAGACCTAAGATGCATTCCCAAGACCAAGACAGCTCCCAAAGACGAAAGACGGCTCCCAAAGATGAAAGATGCCAAAGACGAACCTGTAGTTTTACTGATGTATCTCAATGCACTGGTTGAACATTTCAAAAATTTCACCTTCTTTTTCAGTGAAAAATGTCGTTTATTTTCACACATTTTTCACTGAAAAAGCAGGTGAAAATTTCAAAACATTTTCATCACTTTCTTATTTTATTTCGAATTTTTCACCTTGAATTGAGAAAGTGCTGAAAAAGTTTTAAAATTTTCACTTTCTTTTTCAGTGAAAAATGTCTGAAAAATAAACGACATTTTTCACTGAAAAAGAAGGTGAAAAAATTGAAATGCTCAACCAGTGATGCCACTGTACCATGTATTCCATACAAGTAACTAGAGATAATTTTCTGAATATGAATTGTTGTGCCACCTTAGAATTTGCTGGGGAGAAAAACAGGGACCCAGAAAGTTGGATCTACATTATGACCTCAAGTGCTCAAGCTCAAGCCCAGCTCGTCTTGCCCTGGTGTGACATTGCTGCGAGCGGGGCCTGAAAAGAGCTCAATTGCCGCTTGTGCCGGGCTGCACGTGAATCTCCTTAAAAGGAAACACAAGGGCGGAAAAACGACAACTTGAGGCTGCTGACCTCATCTTCCCAATGCGGACGGATGGCGTCTCGTCGTCGTCGCCGCCGATGGGCACGACTTTTACACCCAGCACCCTAATTCTTCGGATAATTAGATAGTAAAAAATGCCCTCTCGCCGTTGGTCCACGTAGTACATGTATTCAATAAACATAGCGGTCACAGTAAAGAAAGAATACGAAATAAAATCCAAGCTGGCGCACGCCTCCCCCACTATCACCAGGCCCCGGGAAGCTCCACCAAAGCCTTGTCCGGATTTGGGGTTTTTGAGGCCGAAAAATGGTGATTTCCTTGTCTGAAGTTGGGGTTTTTGAGGCCGAAAATGACCAAGCCTTGTCCAGAGTTAGGGTTTTTGAGGGAATTTTCCCAAGAATTCTTCCCAAATTCCGGGCCCAGAGTGGCCAGGTTTCGATAGGCAGACATTATTTTGTGACATTTCTGGGTGAGTCACACAGGCGACGCGTGACCCACGTGATGACCCTTGTCCGACTTGGGGTTTTTGAGGTCCAAAACTCGCCAAAATGTGGGGTTTTTGAGGCCAAAATCTTGGGTTTTGCCCGGACAAGGCTTTGGTGGAGCTTCCCGGGGCCTCTATCACCTTTCCTAAAAAGGCATATGTCATCAGCACGTGCTTCGGCCAGCGTGTCATAATGTAATGTTTGTGCAATATTGATATGATTGGTATGCTCTACTGGTTAAGTGACGACGCACCTAATTACGTAACTGCCACCCGTTGCATGGGTTCGAATCCGGGAGGGTTTTTTCTTTGATTTTTTCTTTTGTACCGTCCTGTATTCTGTTTCCCCCTTTCGATTTAGCTTATGTGTAAGATGTTATTATATTTTACCTCCATTTTCTCCTCTCCCACCACAGCAATCAGCTGGCACCAATATATATCTGAGGGTTTTATTGTAGCATCAATGTTGCTTTACTCTACTAGCTTGCATAAATAAGACTACTGAGCAGAAATGACATCAAATTGGGTTTGAAATTAATGCAGCAGATCTGTAAATTGTCCCTGAAAAGGACTTAATTTAGAACATGCCCATTGTCAACCTGACCTTTCTTAAGGCTCTTTGTAACTTAAATTCACAAAGGAAATGATTGGCATGGACCTTTACAGCGTTTGCGGGAAACCTTGGCCGTGCCTTTTTTTTTTTGGGAAAAAAAATGGAAAGGAAGCACAGGATCTGGCTCGCAGAACAGGGTGCCAGACGCTTGGCTGGACGTGCCGGGAGCCGCATATGGTATTTTATTTTGGAAAAAAAAAAATGGTGCGGCCAAGGTTTTATGCAAACACTGTAATACACATTCCTTTTTTTTCAGGAAATTAAACTAAGAAAATGACTTGAATAGACAATGAAGTTGAATGAACTTGTACTGAACTCGGATCTCAGTCTGTACTATTGTATCTGTGATGGATATACTGTTGTATCTATTTTTCGCTGGCTATTTAATCGAATTACTATGTATAAGAAGCCTCCATGTACTTATATTGTCACAGTCCTCCAAGAATTTAGTTCATTCTTGGACGCGACGCGTTTGTTTACCTTTGTTTACTCTATTGATCAAATGGTTCCGAGTCGTGATCAATGACTCCCAAAGCAATGCCTCGACATCGCCTCGACATAGCTTTGTGAGTCACGATTATCTGACTCACTTATGTAGTTTATAAGAGGATTGCCTCCCTCTAGTGAGGCATCTTACCATCTACTGCAATACACTTACCTGTTGAACCTTCAACCCTTGTGTGATCCCTTAGTGAAGCCCCGCGCTCACTGATTAGATTACTATAACTCCACTTTTACTGTTTCACATTGCCGTAACGCTTGAGCTTGCGTCAATAGTTAGATTAGCGGTCATAAGAACTTAGTGATATTCCTAAGTTCACGTCGTACAAAGATTTGCTCTTGTCCGAAGGCTTCTTTTGGTGAAAGTTCCCCGTGTTGGACCGATTATATAAGGATTACGATCCCAATATTCTCGAATCTGTTCTTATTTGTGTTGCCAATAGGTAACACCAACTCGCTACACTACTCTAACGCGTGCTACAACTGCGCACGCTCACATCCGTATCCCGCGTGATACCGGTTTCGCTTACAGTATCATGCTGACTAACACGTGCTGGGAAAGTGACGTGATGTCATAGTGGACTTAGAGTGAGCATTATCTTATCTTATTTGTAAGCACTTCCCTTTTTGGGAAGGTGATAGTGGGGGAGGGCAAGGGGGGTTTAAAATCCATTAGACACCAAGTTAGACACCCGCCAGTGACTCTTCGACGAAGGATGCCACTGCATCCCCGTCCTGGGCCACGACCGGTACGGGGTGCTCTGATTCGCCGTCGTCGTCGTCTTCATCCACCTCTGGCCCCTCCTCTCCCGGATAGGGATCCCCACCGTAACCGTACAATACAGTATACGGTTACGGGTCATACGGTAAGCCGTAACTGTCCCGTATGGCCGTCTGGGAGGCTTCATACGGTTGCGGTTACGGTACAGCTTGTTGAAAACACGACACTGAGGGCACCAGGGTGGAAGCAGTGGGTCAAAGCAGACAAGGGCATGGCAGACATCAGGAAAATGTTTTCCCTCTGGCATGAGCTGGTGTGGTCTGGCGCGTCTGGCGCATCTGGCGCTGCTGGGGCAATCTCGCCAGCTCACGCCAGAATCTCCGCCAGATTTGACTTTTTGGAATTTTATTCATACCTCTTCAAAACCTTCTTTAGGATCAAGATTTGACACTACAACCATCTTTGAGGGTTCTGATTTAGCAGGAAAACTACTTCGATGTTGAAGATTGTGACTTGTTGCAGATTGTGACTTGTTGCAATCTTCAACATCAAAGTCATTCAAACTCCGACACGCACGTGTGTTGTTGATGTGGCGTGATTGATGCCAACCATTGCCACGTCTCTTGCTTTCTCCCCCCATCTCCCATTGCCCTGCCCTTCAAGACCCCTCCCATACTGCCTTTTCCTCCTTCAAACACTCCTATTTTCCTGCAAGTAAACCTTTGGCAATATTCTGGGTTCTCTGGGGTTCATCTGGGCTTATACTGCAAGATCTGGATGTAGCTCTGCCTGGTCTTCGTTCTCTCTCTCTTTCGCTCTCTGGTGCCTTCAGTGTCTCCAAGTCTCAACTGGCCTTATAGTTTTACCTCCTTCCTATGCTTCCTCTCCCTTCCCAGTGCATTGTTCCGCACTCAGCCGCATGTGGCACTCTCTCTCCATAAATGACGCACTAACCCTTCCTTTTCCTGTTTTAGATTCTCGGAAGTGTACAGGTAAGTGTTCGCGGATCTTCCCTTACCTTCCTGGACTAACATCATTGATGTAGCCATCCCTTGTGCGCAAATTTGACCGGCCCCTCAAGATTGTCGCAACTAGTGGTGGAGTTGTGAAGATAACTTGGGAATAGGATCGAAGGTTACCTTGAAGGTACGTATTCACTCCCCATCACGTACTTGAAGTATTTACATTTGCCCAGGCCTTGTTCATGAGTCCAGGCGTTGGACGCTGATAGGCGACTTCGGTGTATGCCGCCCGGCGTGGACATGGATACGGCCACAGCCATGGACGACGTCGAGCGCGCACGCGATACGCGACACTTTACTGCTGAGCGCAACGGTGTGCTACCGTTGACGCTGGCGTGGAGTCTTGCCAGGCGGCGTCGTACAGCGCGTGGTTGTTATATTCTGGCGATTGGATGCAGACCATAGATATATGAGTATATGAGTATGTGTGAGTAGATATAGTGTGAATATATATTTTTTACTTGTTCCTCGTCAGTGTTCAGCCATATGTAACAAGCAAATCAGTAGAGCACCCATACAATATGTTGCCAGAAATATGTTCTGGCGCCAGAATCGAATCTGGCGCCGTCTATCTTTTTATGTTGCCAGATGCGATTCTGGTGTGCTGGCGCTGTTGGCAGGCCTGGCACCAGACACGCCAGCTCAAAAACATTTTCCTGATGGAAAAGGCTGAATTTACATTATGCAGCCTCACCCTCCCTCATTAAAGCCTGTTCTCGACACCCGTATACCGTACAAATACGGGTCTCAGTACCGTAAAAGCTGTACCACATTGCGTCCCGTATGGCAAGAAAATCCAACCCGTAAGATACCATATTTTTCACGGCCGTAACCGTAACGGTTACGGTGGGGATCCCTACTCCCGGAAGCTCCGCAGGGATTGTGCCCAAGTCAGCCCGAGCCTGCGCGATATACCCCGGCATGTACATGGCCCAATAAGTTCCGCTGAGCGGCAATAACGATGCTAACTCCACACTGGCACAAAATTGCAAAGTGTTGTATCAGAAGCCAGGGCTTTAGCCAAAGCCAAGCCAAGCCAAGCCTGACCTCACGGCTTTGGCTTTGGCTTCAGATTTTTGAAGCCAAAGCCTGGCAAAGCCAAGCCAAAGCCAGGGTTTCCCAGCCAAGCCAAGCCAGAAAATCACTAGCCGTAACATGTACGCTGTGAATCCCTCCCTCGTCAACGTGTCCTCCATAATGCTTGGCCGCTTGTGAACCAGCCCTCGCCACCAATCCGCCCTCCAGCCCAAGAATTGGATGATCCGGCGCTTTTCTTCCTCCAGGAGATCCACCTCCTTGGTCCAGCGCCACGCCCTCGCCCGCGTCTTTGCCCACTCAACGCGCAACACTTCGTTCATCGCGGGCACAACATCTGGCCCAGCCACAGCGTCCTGTGTCAGCCAAATCCACAACATTGGCTTTGCAGTGTCGGCCTTTGCCGCTGCCTTGGCCGCCACCTGCTCGGGAGACAGCTTCTTGTACTCCGGGTTGCTAAACAGTGGACAAGGCATCCCCTGGGCTTCATCATCAAGCAGCGGCTGCAGCGCAACCTTCCAGTCCACATCATCCAGCATCAGAGCCAGGGCCCCGAGTCCCTTTCGCGCAACGCGGTACTGCTCTGTGGTCCTGCAGATGCGCTCGTTGACGCCCTGGATCAAGGTCTTCGCACGCGTTTTTGCGCTGATGCCGCAGGCATGCTTGTCCTTCGCCTTGTATTGGTGCGTCTGCACAAGCAGTAGACGGTGAAGTTCATCCAGCGCTTCGTGCGCCTGGCCAAAACACAGGTCGAATTCGTATTGGGCGTGGCTCCGCTTGCAATGGGCGCCAGCCATGCAGACGAGCTTCAAGGGAAGGAAGAGCAGCAGCTCGTGGACTGCGACTCCTGCTGGCGGCTGTGTCCATGCCGCCTTTGCTCGAGCCTGATTCTCAGCCACACGTAGAGTAGCGACGTGCGGCATGAACTCCGTTTGAATGGTGAACCAGCCACTGACTTTCCTCCGCAGCTTGTTAGAGCGCTCAAGAAGTGCTGTCTTCTGTCTGTCCGTTGCGTGTGTCCTGACCGCGGTGGCATCAAAGCCGAGTATGCGCTGCTGCTCCTCTAGCTGCAGACCCATCGCAATCATCTCTGACCTCCGCAAGCCGCCCCCAGATCGCCTGCAGACTTTCGTGCTTCTGGGTGACCTGGAACGGATTGGGATTCGAGGTGTCCAATTCCCAGCGCTGCACCATTGCCAACCATGCCGCTACGGCGTCCGGTGGTAGCGATTTCTCCGCCTCGACGAGCACCAGCCGCTTCTCTGACATCTCTGGGACTGCGCCCGAGCATGACGCGGCCAAAGGCAATAATTCTTTTGTGGTTCCAATCGTTGAAGTGGTCATTGAGGACATTGCACCGCAACCCCGGCCCCATCTCCTTTGTACTTGTCGCCAGAGGGTTTGTGTTCGCCCAACCGTGCTCCAGCGCTTCACCATCTGTCTGCACGACAAACGGCGTGAGGTTGAAGGAGAAGAGGATGTTGCAGGCCTCAATGTGCGCAGGTAAGTGGAACTTCGGGATCAGCCAGACGTAGTAGCGTCGGCCCGCACGTTCTCGGAGATGTCGCTGGTATTTTGATAGATGCTGCCAGATGTTTTTGTGCCATTGGCAGGCAATGTCATCCGAGATAAAGACCTCGATGAGGTCATCATAGCCGGCAAGGCTCATCCAGAGCATATAGTCCATATTTATGTACCTGTTCATACATCATTAGTCCACGTACACCCGAATTAACTGAGAAACATACCTCTCCCCCTTCTGGAGGTCTCCAATGCCGTTGGGTCGTTTCATATTGTGCCTGGCGCAGTCTACCGTGCCAATCCCCGAGGACACAGTCCCCTTTGATACCCTGTTCAGCTGGTCCACAGCGTCGTGCACGACGCATGTACTTTTCTAGCGTGGCGTAAGTCACGATGAGCCTTGCGTTACGGACCATACTGACCTCCTGCTCAACATCCCAATGCTCCTCCAAGTGCACCATATATTCCTCCACCTTCCTGAAGAATGCCCAGCGATGGATCATCCTCCTCGCTCAACACATCCTTCCACTTCATGTGGAAGTTGGCATCAATGGCCAGGAACAGCACATAGAGAAAGCGCTTTTCCGGCACCGCTGATCTCCAATCCCAGTCCGGCATGTTCTTCCCTGGCTGCGGGCACGCAGGGCACAGCAGCGCGCACTCCCCCGCTTTCGTTCCCTTCACCCCTTTGGCTGCGTGAGCATGCCCAGCACGCTTCAGCAGCTGCCGGTTCCGCCACTCCCGCGTCATCCGTCGAAACTCATTGTAGCGATTCTGGACACCAGATCAGTGTCGTCCCATGGCATTGGGGCCTCAACACCTTGAAGATGCACCCTGTGCTGAAAGTTGCCGGTATTGTTCGTTTCCTGCGCATGGCTGTTGTGGAACTCATACGCAGAGCACTTCAACTCGAACGACTGGATGTGGAACTTGCGGAGAACACGGAACGTCGCCGCCGATGAAGGGTTTGTTGTCGTGGCGGGATACAATCTGGCGTGCAGCAGTTGCACCACGGGCACCTGAGCCTGCACGCAAGTGCAAAAGTCGAGGCCAACTTCATGAATGCCGTTGGAGTCGACGATGACAAGATCGTCCCTCCTCTTCTCCTGACCGGCTTGTGCGGCCTGCACCATTGTTCCCGAGCACTTTCCGTGTCGTCCATGGCCCAGCTGGATCCGTAGGCCCAAAGACTTGAGGCCCAATGACTCGAACTCTCCCTCCTTCCAGATCTGCGTGTGAAATAGATTAGTACATGGATGCACAATGGTATTACATCCAGACTTACCTCAATCCAATGCAAAGGGTTATCATTATGTACCTCTACGATACAAGCAACACAAAAGAGGGTGTTGCTGAAACAGTCCTTGCAGCGATAAGTCACCTCAGCAGCAGCAGTGGAGCACTGTGAACATTTGGTTTGCTGCTGATAATCGCCCCGCGTGCTTGGCATGGTGCAGTCTCCGCTGGATGTCCCTCGTCAAACGCAAAAATGCTGTCCCGGTCAATAAAACTGTCATGTGCAACACCGTTGTCGCCATCTTCGTATTCGTAGGGGGCTGGTGCCACATCTGCCTTGAGCAGATCACGCTGAGGCCGCCGTGTCTTTGGAAACGCGGGGACTTCAACCACTCTTGAGGTACGATAAGTGCGCCCGTCTGCCCCAGTGTGCATGGACTGATGCAGCACTTCGTTAAGCTGCTGGCGCCCTGGGCCGCAGCTTGTGGAAGGGATGTCATCGAGGTCATCCTCGCTGTCGCTGTCGGACAAGACGGTGCTGGTCAGGCTGTCAATCTTGTGTTTGGCCATGGTGGGATATGGACCCAACAGCCTCTTGCAGAATCAACCATGTCTGGTCGACACCCTCTGTAATTGATTCAATGGAGGAGTCCTGCGGCGTGTTAATGTTAAGTTAGGACCATAAAGAATTGAGAATCTAGTGCCTTGTTTCGTTGATGCTTCTGCCCAAGAATTTGATTCTGTCCATCTCATCCGGATCCTAAAAAATGAATCCGTCAAATTATTGCAGCAACTCCGTCACAATAAATTACAGGTTGTGCTGTAGATGGAATTTGACCCAGAAGATCCTCGAAATCAGCTTCATCAAAGTCAAAGTTGACTTTGTCTTCACTGCACTCAAAATCAGTGCCCATTCCCCCAGACCAGTGCTCCAGTGCAACAGTATGGGGATCAGACAGCGAGAATTCAGCCTCAGTGTCCAAAGGAATAACTGGTGGGGGAACTGCAAAGGCGGGCTCAGGAGCCACAACCGGTGTTGGTGCAGTTTCACTGCGGGAATGAAGTTGTTATGTCATTATGATGGCAATCCCCCCATGTGTGTCAAGTACCGAATTCCGTCGGGGCCCGTCGGGGTCCGATGGGTCCTGTCAAGACAATAGCTTATGTGAACGATAAGGGAGGAACATCACAAAAGGGGGACTTCGTAGATAAGTGTGAAGTCTTTATCGGATGCCGGACGGAGGTCCGACTCGGGGACCGACGGAGGGAGTGGACTTGGCTTCAGCTCGTGCGCTGCGCCCTTCTCTACACCCAGTGTCCAATTTCGGAGGAGAACGGAAGACCGAAAGGATGCGGACTGAGAAGAGGGAAACTTAGTCGATATTCAAACTGACTAGAAGCAAGAGTACATCGAGCTATTTAAATGATATCGTAGTATAATTAATCATCGGAGGCCGATAGGCTCCGCGATGGGAATGAGTATGTAGGAGTCAATGTAAGTCAATGCTGTGTCGGCGGACGTCGGAAGGCCAAGGTCGCCGACGAAGAAAGTCATAGTGAATCATAGGGAGTCTTGAGCATATGGTGAATGAAGTAGCCAATAAGAATGGGGACGTTACGATTCGCGATCCTCAGAGGCCGAGGGAGTCCGATGTCATGGTACGTGACAATGTGCCATGATCCATTTGATAGTCTGTTTGTGTAATGAATGAATCGCACCGGGAACAAGCACCTGGTATTGTGTCAATCCAAGTAAGCAAATTGCACCGAATTAACTCACCTTCAAGAGCTTAATGAGAAACATGAAGAAGATACATTGATTCTCTTTGTGTGCCCCTCGTCTGTGGAACTCGGGTGTGGCAGTGCACAAGAGGCAGAGCGGTAGAGAACACAAGCAACAAGTGGATTGACATTTGGCCTACAAATGAGCGTGTAGTAGGTGGCAAACAGATGAAGACTGTGGTGATGTGGCACCAGGAATATGTACATAGGATCTGGCCGAATATCCATGAGCTCCATGAGCTTGTATACGTAAGCTAGAATTCCTACATCGTCATCCATAGTTACGTCAAGATATCTGTCATGATGACCAATAATCAAGCCCTCTGCAATCAGCTTGCAGGCTTGTACAAGAGTCACAAGTTGCCCATGGGATTTGGCCTGGATAGGCTGGAGCGGAAGTCCAACTGAATCGCAATCGCTGAGGGAAGTAAAAATCTTCCACAGACAGTCAATCTCGGCAAACAAAAATTCTCGAGCAGGGGAAGACCAAGGAGAGCGTGAAGAGTTTGGAATGATGAAACACTTCTGAAGAACAATGCCGGCTAAGTCATGGAATGATGCTGAAGGAGTGTCAACAAGTCCCTTCAACTTGGCATATTTTCTGATGTCAAGTATAGGTGGATTGTTACTGTTCACGGCCTTCTCGATCTCAGGGAGAGAGAATGCCTGCGAGATTGTTTGGAGGGTCTGGTGAATGTCGTGGCCAATCTTGATTATGCATGTATTGGTAAGAATTGTGTGTAGCGATGGCAAAACATCACTGGGCGAGGTCAGACTTGAAACCTGATTTTTGTGATGAATTTTGGAGCAGATAATTCGCTAAAATTAACATACCTTGAAGACATAAACCTTGTTTTGCATCCTGAACTGGATCATATGTAAACGGGGAGGTTTGCCAGGACAATGCTCGGCTTTGATAGCGAGCGAAACAAGGTAGAGCTGGGATAGTGTACTATGACTGAAATCCTGCAGTATTTCGTGCACTGCTCCCTCCATCTCCATCGAGTCAGAAGCAAAGAAAGTTTGGATACCTGGGGTCAGCTGGAAAGGTGGAAGATCTGTCCAATCAGTGCTGAGCACAACATTCTCATTCAGCGAAGCAACAAGTGACTCGTGAAAGGCATGTTCCGCTGATTAAAAAAATGAGTCACATTTACCACAGCGAATATTATTTTCAACTTACCTTGAGGCGAATCTGTGTATAAAATTTGGGTTGGTAGATTTCCTGAGTCCTTGAGTCCCTGTTGAATCCCCTCGAACATGTCCTTGACCTCTTCCAATGACTTTGTTTGTGTCAATGAGTGGCCACAAACTTCTTCAAACTTGTTCAAAAGGGTGTAGGTGGCAGCAAAAATCTGTTCCCCCTTCAACCAACCCATATGCTTGAGGAACTAGTAATAATTAGAGTTCACGGCATGCACATTTCTTTCAAGAAAAAACTTACAGCAAAAGTATGATCACCTTTTGCTATCTCGCAAGATTTTGTCGCTGTCACTGGTTGAACATTTCAAAATTTTCACCTTCTTTTTCAGTGAAAAATGTCGTTTATTTTTCACACATTTTTCACTGAAAAAGCAGGTGAAAATTACAAAACATTTTCATCACTTTCTTATTTTATTTCGAATTTTTCACCTTGAATTGAGAAAGTGCTGAAAAAGTTTTAAAATTTTCACCTTCTTTTTCAGTGAAAAATGTCTGAAAAATAAACAACATTTTTCACTGAAAAAGAAGGTGAAAAATTTGAAATGCTCAACCAGTGAGAGACCAGAATCAGCCTTTTAATAAAAATCCAATTTAAACCCGGATTCTTACTGCAATAAAATGACAATCAATGGTGCTTCTGTACTGCATATGGTGGGGGGAGACCTTTCATGAATTCCAGAGAAAGAATCCCCCAAGTGTCGAGGTCTCTTTGTGAGGTACACCTATTCCGGTTACTTTCTGACATAGCGAGTATTTCGCTCTCCAGTGGCCACTGATCAAATGGTTGGGTACATAAAGATCATTGATATGGGGCCATCTGATTCTATGTGGTACCGTACAATGACATCCCCCATTTGGGTTTTTCTTCTTCTTCTTTTTAACGTACCTACAGATTGGGAACATGGTCCCTGTTGCCCCTGGACATGATGCTCACAAGAAACACCAAAAAAACGAGCTCAATGCTGCTCGCATATGCAAACACCGTTTGGTCAACTTTCTTTCTTTATGCCTGCTCTTTCTGTGTCCCAATTCAATCCCTACTAAACAACCACTTCAAACAATCTGAGTCTCGTACCAGTTTTGTTGAAATCCCATCCCCCTCCATCATTCCCCCATGAGCGACAAGAATGGTTCAGAAAGCCACGCAAAGGGGCCAGTGAGCTCAGCGAAGCACGCGCGTAATTTTCCGAGTCCCTGGCCCTCAACCCCAGTTACTAAGGAAAGCAGCTCCCTGAGGACAGGATCTAGGGGAGGCGGCAACGGTGTGTCCTCCGTTATGGCTCGCAGAGTTTGACGCAGCACTGCCTCCTCGGCGGTCCCAGTTAGAAAGTCGTTATGCTGAAATGTGGCCCACACTGGCAGGATACTGGAGCCTTGCCAGTCAATGACACCTACAATTTTGCTTGGGCGGGCGAAGAGGATGTTACCACGGCTGAGGTCATCGTGGAAAAGAACAAAACATTCGTTGTGGAACTTGTCGGCAGGTAGAGCTCGGATTGCACCTAGTAAACGCTCAAAGAAGTTTCTGTTCTCGGCGTTTTCTTCAAGACCATCAAGGACGGAGCTCACGTGGCCCGCGAGCAATCCTAGGGAGGAATCGAAAGGACCCCAGTGCGGCTTGCGGAGGGTGTATTCTGTCAGGCACGAAGGCATGAGTGGTCCGACGGCCCCAGCTTCGGTGGTGAGGCTTCCGATTTCATTGAACGGCCGCTTAAATAGCTCGGCCTGCATGGCCGCCCATTGTGTGACAATATCCTGTTGCTGGTCATGTGACATGGAGTCCCAATCGTGCTCAAGAGGAAGTCCATTTATCTGTAGGAATTAGACACAAATATCGACGAAGAGCATGGTCGTCTCACCCTCTCTATTATCATGTACCTGGCCCCAACCTCTTTGGGATCAGAATTTGAGTAATAAACCTCAGGAACCGGTATCGATGTGTTTGCCTTAAGGTACTTGAGGGTAGCAACCTAGGAAGTAATTAGTCGGAACGCACATCGGAAGCACCCTCTCACGATACTCGCTTCAGACTCAAATACGAGCCTCGCGACCTCCTCGGACGGAGGTGTGTTATGACAGCTTTTAGCTAGTCGTACAATGACGTCGGTGTCGTCGGCGAAAGTGACGACAAGCACCTATTATTTGGTGAGAAGATGAAAAAAGGGGAGAAGAACGCACCGAGTTGTACCCTCCCTGACCAATCCGCAAAACAGATGTGGATTCCTCCTTGCCCATGATCTGGTAGCCCTTTTGGCTATGGTATCGGTGTCAAAGGATTCAAACACGGCCTGGATTCGTTGTACTATGTGGTCCTTTGTGCAATTGAGATGGTCCTGGAAGCGCTTTGCCAGGCTAGCAGGTGTGGTCATCGTAATGGCAAGAGCGGCCGTCGAGACGTGGCACTGGCCCCGTGATAAGTCCTGTTCCCGTGATGTGCTCGGGACTTCCCGACGTTTCTGTTGGCCGCGAGGATGCCGGTTTCGGTGCGTCAAGCAACCTCTGTACCGATATTGTTTACTTGTTACCATAATTTTCCCTTCTTGGTAACGTAGAGGGCGTGGGTTCCCGACACCCTTATGTAATCCGCTTCCAAATACTTTCCCGCGGCCAAAACCGGGGTCTCGAAGAAAATTTAATCGTTTTTTCATATATTTGGGTTGTCTCTCTAGACAGACGCTTCAGTGATCAAACTCGTTCCTCGTTTCAAGTAGCGCTGTGTTGGAAGCTCTGATGTTAATAACACTGCTATTAATAGGATGCTATTAACATGTTATTAACTGCTAGAGCTGGGACTGCCCAAAATGCTCTGCTATTTATTGCTATAAATTCAAAAAAGCGAATATTAAGTGTCTAGAAGGGTTGTAGACCTTGAATTGAATGTTAGAATCCAATTAAATGTGTCGAATACCAAGACGACAGCCGGATCAGTGGCCCGATTGACGTGACTGTGAGAACGAAAATTTTCGCGGTATCGTGACTAACATCTCGATTCTCGAAGTCCTTCTCAATGCCGCTGTCAGAAACGGTGCTCGGAGCGATTCTAATTGCGCGTTCAGCATACATCGAAACTGACAACTACGGAATTCCGGACTGGCAAGCCGTCATTGAAACCCACACTGCCGAAGGAACTCCAGAGCGTGCAGCATGGCTGGCTCATCTCACGGTGGTGGTCGACGCTATTGAGGATGGGAAAGATATACCGAGGTGTGTAACAATTCTGAGGTACTACTGACAGTCGTCTAATTGTGCTGTCCCGGCAGCCTCCCAACGGCAGCACTTCTGCCGTCTCAGGCAGCAAACGCCAGAAGAAGAAGAAGTCTGCGGCTGCCGTACCTGGGGCTCTGGAGTCCGAAAGGGACCAACACCACGCCCAGATTCGTGCTCAACGTATACTAGATCTAGAGGGTGCCCCAGCCGAGGGCGAAGTCGGTCCAGCCCGGGCCAAGCAAGTGGGGCGTAGACGCGACAAACTCGTTGATAATCTGATCATCGAGGAGGACGAACTCAATTCGCAACAGAAACCTGTCAAGGTCGTTTGCTGTATTGCCTGCGATCAGCGCACTGTGTACCGCAATCCACAGCGCATCAAAGTGCATGCCCTTGAATGCACAGTAAGTCATGTTGCACCCAGTGAATTATTGCTGATTGTGTTCTCCCAGACACTTGCTGAACTCTTTCCAAATCTCTATGGGGATTCAGTTAAAGCTAACGTGGACCGAGGGAATGGCACTGCACCGCCTCCGAAGCTTCGCACCAAACAGAAGCAGGGTATTATTTCCAGGAATTTACTGCCAGCTATGGAAGTAGATCAGCCCAACGCCGATGCAGGGAGTTCGACCGCGGATTCCAGCATCAAGGAGTACTTCACACCGAAAAAACTCAGCGACGCTCGACAGGCCGAGCTCCAGGCTGCGCTTGACATGGCTTTGTTCCAGCTGGTCATCTGTGCCGCCCTCCCATTTTCATTCGTCGAAAACCCGTGGCTCATCAATTTCCTCTTTATTGCTGCTCCGAGCTACATCACCCCCGATCGGAGTGCTTTTTTTATTCGCCTCATCACGGAACAGCTTTCCGCTTTTATGGTCGCCTTGAAAACATTTCTCCCTCCCCGGTTCTATCTCACGCTCTCATTTGATGGCTGGAGTTCGCGTGCGCACGATGAAATTTATACATTTCATACAACACTACCGAGCCGGCGGTCATTTCTCACAGCGGGTCATGTTTTCAAGGGTGTTTCGGTAACTGCTGCCGCCCTATTTGACGTAGTTGAAAAGTGCATATTCGCTTCATTCAAAACGAAGTCGTATTCCGCGGTCGTTGGCGATGGCGGTCCAAATGTCTGAGCAGCAAAAAAGCTCATCTTGTCGACATATATCTGGATCCTAAACATCTACGACCCATGCCATAATCTTAATCTATTTCTCAAAGATCTCGGGAAACTTTTCAAAGCAGTAAGTCCATTGAGCCAGTCCGCTTTTGCTGCTCATTTTATCCGCAGGAACTCGGCATCGTCTCGGCTATATCCAACTTCTTTGGGCAATCGAATATTGGAACTGCTCAGCTTGCCATGGAACGGGAACGCCAGGGCATCGTGGCGGGCATGAAATCAGCCTCAGATACATGTTTTGGGACTACCTTCATCCAAACTCGGGCGGTTCAGCATTGTGTCCCGGCACTTGTTACATGTGTTGTGACAGGTACAATTACATTCGCAACAGCAGCGGTGTGTAACTGCTCTTTTCGCTTTTTCTGACCTGCACTGAGTTCATTCAGACGAAACGGGTCGTTCCGTACCTCAAGCCAGGTCCAACTCACTACGCTTTCCTGGCGCAGCTCGACTCCATGGTCAAACTATTTGAGGCCGGCGCAAATGGAATCACAAGCTTGAAGGTCAGAACACAACTTGTGCTGATGTGTTCTATGTTTGGGTTACGATGGCTTGGCATCTTAATAAGTTGCTGGGTGATTTAAACTCGGGCCTGAGCAACTATCGGGACCGGGTTATGAGATCTACAATGCTCGCTTTGATCAGATGATGACAGAATCATCACACCGGATTTTTCTTTTTGGATATTTTCTTCATCCATGTGAGTGTGGTGGATTGCTTTCGTATTGCCGTCTCTGATAATCATCAGTTTACTTCCAGTACGGTGGTTTGAAGCTCGTCATGCTGGCTCTCAAGGAGGGTGAGAAATTTGACCCAGTCAAATATCCTGACCTCTTCAAGATGCTTCGGGTGTCTGCCTGAGCAATTTTGAAGGGCGAGCAGACCCGGACTGGCAAAGCGTCGAGGGCCGATGCCGAGAGGCTCACAGACCAGCTCGTTCGATGGGCGGTCGGGCTGCCACCATTTCATCAACGTGTATATTCCACCTCCGATGATAGTGCTTTGGATTACTGGAAGGGACTTCGTCGAGACTCCAATGCGGATGTCCTAGCCGTACACCATCAGTTCTTTGGCGGATTAAATGTACTAACTGTTGTTTTAGACAGTCACCATCATCGTATTCTCAATTATGCTGTCTGAGCTTTGTGACGAATGAATGGCATCTTTTCTCAGGTGGATCAATGCCACTCGAAGGAGTTCAATGACTCTGTGACACCTCATTGCAACTGTGCAGCTGTCACAATGGTACAAATTCGGTCTTATGGAAGGTAATTACACCCATAGCGCCACAGCCAACGTAAAGGTTTCCGTGGTTGGTTCGTCCTCGACAGTCCTTTCCACCCCGTCCCTCTTGGATCTTCTCAACGACGATGATGTCGCGCCTCAAGATGTCGACCGCGAGGCACTCAAACAGGCCTTATTTAATCAGCCTGACCCCTACGACCTTGCCGAGACAGACCGTGTGGATAACGCGATTTCCTCAAGCTTGGAAACCGTACCCAGGGTCATCTGCTCGTCCACACACTGGGCGGTCGAAGATTACATCTGGTTGGACAGTGTTCCTCTCGCAAGAGTCATCTCGGCCAGGAGGAAAAAGGATGCAGGGCCAGCAGAGGGCGTAGTTCAATCGCAGGTGGCAGAGGCGACGGTGGAGCTGGAGAATCAGGACTGGGATGTCGAGGATTGAAATATAGCATAGCTAGCACACTATTTATTGCAGCTAGAAATTAAATAGCAGTTATTAGCTGAATCCTAAAAAGCATGTTATTAACACCTGCTAGCTATTGACATCTGGGGCCAGAAATTTATAGCATAGCATAGCGCCTGCTATAAACTTTATAGCACAGCACTACGAGTCGTTTGCTGAAGTCTGTTAGGTACCACGCCCTGATACCCGGTGCTTCGCCTTATTATGTAATGATGGAGCATAACATAGCCAAACACTCATTTATTTTCACGCGTCAGTTGTCCCTTGTGTTTCCTTTTAAGGAGATTCACGTGCAACACGGCACACCCGGCATTTAAGCTCATTTCAGGCCCCTCTCCCAACGTGTCACACTGCATGCCCATGGCCTTGAGATTTCACGGCGGACAATCAACTGTCACTTGCAATCTGAGTTTCCACGGTCATTGAAGTGACGTCTGAACTGTCATTTGCTTAAATCCGACCACTTACCCCTTTAGTCGAGCGTTCGGATTTTTCCGTGGCCACACTGCCGCCTCGTGTTTTGGCGGCATTTTCCTTTTCAGTACAGATTGTGAAAATAAATAAAAATTGCCTGGATTATCAAGAGACAAAGGTTAGCTACAAAAACTCTATGTAGCTACAGGAAAAATAAATAAATGCAAAAATTAAATGGCTAAGTAAGTATTGGCGCGTCAAAAAGAAGAAGAAAAATTGCACAGATTCATTGCTGTCACCAAAGATTTCATCCATATCAATGTCGTAAACTGCAGCAAATTGGGCCATGGTGTCCTCCTGCCCTTCATCCGAAGCAGCAGGCTCACTGTACTCCTCCTCCTCCTCGTCTGAAGCGCTCTGCTGGTCAATGAAGGAGGTCATGCTGGCAGCGTCAGACAGTTCGGCCTCTTCATCACTGTCCTGGCTGCCAATGCTGTCTCCCTCGCCTTCATCATCAGCGTCAGAGGACTCATCGACACCCTCACCCAACACCTCAGCCTTGGCTTTCCCAAAGTCAAGATTGTAGTCACCGAAGACTGTTGCACCATACTTGGCAGTCAATTCCGCAATAGACAGGGTGTTGTCGCCACAGCGGGAAAAGAAGTCAGTTGAGTTGGGGACGAGAGTGACAACGAGTTGTGCCTCAAGTTTGGCCTGAGCCTGGGGAGGTCAATTGTTGTACCAAGTGGGATCATAATATTGGATCGGCATGCCTTTAGGCACCTAAAGAGATTTATTGTTAAAAAAAATGGGAGACAATGAAACGAGATAAGGATCTTACCTCTTGAAAGTAGCCAGGGCTAGGCTCACCAAAGGCTGGGACGTGGCATCAAAGACGATTGTTGGTGGCACGCATCTTGCCGTCTTGCAGGAGGTCTTGCACCATGAGATGTTCCACTGCCCGAACGACTTGATCGGCAGCTTGAGACCTCTCCTCACGTGCAAGGGCCTGGGGACCTTTCGAAGTGCTTTTATTGTCAGAGTTAGCCTTGGGGGAGAACATGAGCTTGAGTCTCTTGGGAATTGTTGCGTCTTTCAGGTACACCGCTCGTGATGCATGGAGCTGGAAAAAATGAGTTGTTGAAGATAATTGAAGCATAACTGAAAACATATGCGGAGACGAGCCTGAGAGATTTTGTTTCGCTCAGCAGTGATTTCGTTGCCACCCGGCGTCCGTATTTCCACCTTCCACTTGTCAAACATGTAGCGGTGGACAAAGTCATACAGGTGGAGGAGCAGGGCAGAGTCTTTGACAAAGCAGGTGTCCAGATGGAGGAAGTCGTTGTGGAAGGGTGCTCTGCCCCCTTCGTGGACATAGCCCTTCTCACGGGTTACGTTTCCCATGCCAATTCGGTGACCTTATCATTTATTATTTTATTTCTCTCATTCTTTGCATCTTACTTGAGAATTTCCCTCATACACACTCATTTCTTCCCATTTTGATCCCAGATTTCTTATACAGCTGCTCGAGTGTGTTCCTGCACATTCCACTGTCAAGCCGACTCATACTGGACCTCACAATCATTTCTTCATCCACACGGGAAATATTTGTTATTGAGCTTTTGGACTTCCTTACATATTATTATGCTTACCTATCAGATACACCACAGATGTCTTGTTCTTCTCACTACGTACCGCCAATGCGACGAGCAAGACCCGAGTCATCGGCCATCTCGGACTATGCCGGGGATCGAGCCGACAGTGGCTTGGGCCCCCACTTGTCAATGTCTTGCGGGGGACATGCTCTCCCTATTCCGTCTTTGCATAGCTCCCGGTTGGTTGGACTGGCAGAGGTTTCGTTCTAGCCAAGGCTTTTCCCACGGACTCTTAGATTATTTTGACATTTGACACATTATTTTTATTTGTTTATTGGTAGGGGGATCACTCCGGGCCTCAGACCACCACTATATACCACATTCTGCGCTCCTCCTCGAGATTCAGAGTCTTCACTTCCACATCTGAGCTGAGTTCTTTATTTAATTTGTCTTACAGATCATTCTACACCTAGTTCTATTCTTATACCCTGGGAGACGACGATTCGGCTGCACGCCTCGACCCATCAGCCAGTACGACCTGGACACCACTCGGTCCCCGAGAGGACCAACCTTTTCTTCCACAGTGGAGCCCACCGCGAGGGGTGTCGGTTTTCCGTTACTGGCTACCTAGCTGAGTCCTGCAGTCTTTCTATTTTCGCACCTGCCCCTATCCCCATTCCTTTCATTTTTCGCTTCGTTTCGATGATCCACACTCCCTTAACATGTCCATGAGCTATCCTCTTACTCCTTACCCATCCATGACTGCTCCGAGCACTCCTCCCTCCACGATTCGTCTCCTTATCCCCTTGCCCATCCCACGCACACCTCATGCTCCCCACTTCGACCGCTCCCGAGTCCGCGAGTTTCTTCAGCTCATTTTGATTCATGGAGCGAATGCAGGCGTAACCGATATTGATTCACTCGTCCCCTTCATAGTGCACTATTCATCCGACCGCGTCCGCGAAGTCATTCGATACATCCCTGAGCTCGATCCGGATGAGCCCAACAAGACTTGGAGCGCTGCCGAAACCGTTCTACTCAATCTTTACGGATCTTTCGACGATAAACCACGTGTACAATTGGAGGAGTTACTGGATTTTTGTCGAGTCCGAGCCACTAAGTTTTCCTTACGCCATCACTCGGACATTCAGCAGTACTTACGCGAATTCCTTTCCATCGCAGGTCCCCTCGTTAAGCAGCGTGATATCACCGAATCTGAGCGTGATTATTATTTTGTTAGCGGCATTCCGAGTCGCATGAAGCTGCAGTTCATCTCCCGAGTTCCTGCGGACCAGAGTAAGCGCTCTAACCCGATTTCGCTAATTAATTCCGTAGCCATTTTGCGCGAGCTATTGGATGATGATTTTCTGTTCCCTGACCTCTGGAGCGAGCCAGAAACCGAACGAGCAGCGAACCGACGTACTGCGCATCGCTCCCTACCACGTAACGAGCTGAGTTTACCCTCTACCTCACCTTCTACATTGGTTTCACCCCAGTTCTTATGTAGACTTGAGCCTGGTCCACCGAAAATTCCGGCACCTTCTGCGCCAAGCTCACCATCTGCTCCTGCATTCCAACGATGCCGTGAATCGTTCCGTGCTGCTCCCATCCAATTATACCCCGAGCCCGAGCGGAGGGATTCCGATGAGCACAATTCTGCGCAGTCCGAGGAAAGTCGAATTTATTACTGCTACCCTGAGATGCATGCTGATTCTTCTGCATTTTCGAGTCCCCGCGATGAAAGGCACGAGATACTGGATGTACATGCCACTTCGGAGCCCGAGTTGAGTGCTACTTACGTTCCAAGTAGACCTGAGTCTGCGATATATTATAACAGGTCTGAGTACGATCTTGACAGCATCTGCGACCTATATACAGATGTCGAGCTGATCCAGCTGAGTTTTTCTTCCTCCCATCCCATTTCCAGCCCCGATTCCGAGTCTGATTGCGATTCAATCACTGATTTATCCATAAAGTCGATTTACCCCGAGCAAAAATCCTCCGAACTCACTCCCGTTTGCGTGCAAAGTACAATACAAGCCGTTTCTGCCCCCGAGATCGTCACCGCGACCAGTCAGCACGAGTTGGATGATATCTGCGACCTCTACTCTGCCATTGATCATGCTGAGCTGAGTTATTACTTTGCATTCAACATACCCTTCACCGATTCCGATTCCGAGCCCGAGTCCGTCACTAATCTGGTCATTGACATGGTTTTGAACCAGGAAAAATCCAATGAACCCGATTCTGCCGAGCCGACGCCCCCAAGCATCTCCGAATTCGATTCCATCCCCGAATCCACCACCGCTACCGATGAGTATGATTCTGACAGCATCTATGACTTATATTCTGAGGTTGAATATGCCGAGCTGAGTTATTCTTGTCAATCCACCGTTCCCTTTACCGTTCTCGAGCCCGAGTCCATCACTGACCTGTTTATCGAGCCGTTTTTGACCCAGGAAAAATGCAACGAACTCGATCCTGCTAGGCCGACATATCTGAGCAATTACCAGTTCGATTCGAGTACCTCCTCCAACGACAACTTCGACGAAGATCTGTGCAAAATTTTTGAACTTTACATTGAGCAATCCGAGCAATTGAGCCAAACCGAGCCTTCTAAACGAGCTGAGTCCCAGCCTTTCTTTTCGCGCACATCTTACGTTCATGATTCCGTTCCAGGGCTACTTGCATCGAGCATCGAGTCAACCGCGATAATCGAGCCAATTGATGATCCACCGAGCTATGAAGACTCGATTCGTGCTCCCGCGCTGAGCTTCGCATTTGCGCGCCCCAAGATCAAAGCTGAGTTCCGCTCAAAATCACTTCTTAATCTGTTCTCCATCGCGATATGTGTTTGCCTTGCTCTGCTATCTTGCTTTTATTCCCTGATTGCGGTGTTTCGATCCGAACTTTGTGCTGATCATAATTTCGAGGCCTTAGCAACCGACCATTACAAGACAAGTGATGAACGCGACACCGAAAATCAAGCCGATCCTCAAGTTCAAGAGTTATTCCCTCGTTCAAAATGCGGTGCGACTTTGATCCTTGATGTGCCGCGTGCACCCGATAAGCCTTTCGATTTTATATCATCGCACACCTGCCATTCCCCCACATTCCTTTCTATTGCACTTCTGAATACTTCGTTCCACCAGGATTCCGAGGGCGAAATCCAAAGTTTGCGCCTCTGTGGAAGGGTGCTCTGCCCCCTTCGTGGACATAGCCCTTCTCACGGGTTACGTTTCCCATGCCAATTCGGTGACCTTATCATTTATTATTTTATTTCTCTCATTCTTTGCATCTTACTTGAGAATTTCCCTCATACACACTCATTTCTTCCCATTTTGATCCCAGATTTCTTATACAGCTGCTCGAGTGTGTTCCTGCACATTCCACTGTCAAGCCGACTCATACTGGACCTCACAATCATTTCTTCATCCACACGGGAAATATTTGTTATTGAGCTTTTGGACTTCCTTACATATTATTATGCTTACCTATCAGATACACCACAGATGTCTTGTTCTTCTCACTACGTACCGCCAATGCGACGAGCAAGACCCGAGTCATCGGCCATCTCGGACTATGCCGGGGATCGAGCCGACAGTGGCTTGGGCCCCCACTTGTCAATGTCTTGCGGGGGACATGCTCTCCCTATTCCGTCTTTGCATAGCTCCCGGTTGGTTGGACTGGCAGAGGTTTCGTTCTAGCCAAGGCTTTTCCCACGGACTCTTAGATTATTTTGACATTTGACACATTATTTTTATTTGTTTATTGGTAGGGGGATCACTCCGGGCCTCAGACCACCACTATATACCACATTCTGCGCTCCTCCTCGAGATTCAGAGTCTTCACTTCCACATCTGAGCTGAGTTCTTTATTTAATTTGTCTTACAGATCATTCTACACCTAGTTCTATTCTTATACCCTGGGAGACGACGATTCGGCTGCACGCCTCGACCCATCAGCCAGTACGACCTGGACACCACTCGGTCCCCGAGAGGACCAACCTTTTCTTCCACATCGTAATATGTGCCTGCAATCAAGAAGCGAAATGTGTCGATGGCGTACATGCGCATGGCCGCCGTATGATCCATGTATGCTCC
Organism: Mycena sp. CBHHK59/15; assembly: GCA_029204085.1. NCBI lineage: Eukaryota > Fungi > Basidiomycota > Agaricomycetes > Agaricales > Mycenaceae > Mycena > Mycena sp. CBHHK59/15. The sequence goes on from JARGXW010000188.1 coordinate 145,170, forward strand.
AGATGGGATGTCAAACCCAATTAACATGGTCTGCAGTGCATGAACACCAAGCTGTGCTGACCGTCGAGACACTCTGTACACATATTGCGACGCCGGGCTATACACCAGCGACGGCGAGGGGGCGATCTACACCGGGGTGCATGTGAAGGAAGACAACGTCGAGGACTGGTTTGCTGGCAATCTTAACACGACGCAATTGCTTGAGGGCGCCGAAGTGAAGACAGGCCATGCGGGGGACTGGGCCATACATCAGGGAGGATACAAGAAATGTGAGGGGGGAAAGGACATCATCATTTGGCTTTGCACGTACGAGGAGGATGAATGCATCTTGGCCGGTAAGTCTTTCACATTGCAATTGGGTGGTACTGTGCAGAAGCCGCTATCCACAACACCTATATCACCATGGGTGCACCGCACATTGTCCGCACTTGTCTCGGGGCCCGCTGCTGCATCAAGCACCGAGAGTTCTTCTCTCTGGCAAAAATTGGCAGGTTGCACACCATGGACCGCACCATCCGCGCCATCCTCGCACACCTTGGCCAAACTCGTGTCCGTTGGTACGACTTCCTCTTGGCACTCTGAACGATAACTTGCTTACCAGCACCCTCAGCAATTTCCTACTGGTGCCTCCCGGATTCGAGGATTTACACCGCGAGCTCTGCTCGGCACTGATGTGTCGTTGAGACCCTGATTCACTATCCTTTGCTGCATGCTATCGAACTAACTAACATACTTTCAACCTACATACTTTACTTTACATTGGCTGTTCGCCCACTTGTAGTGTTAACCTTCAATATTAATATTATTTTCAATTATTTAGGTTCCAGCTAACCATTTATACATTTATTTCTTAGATAATCGACAAAGCGGTCGAAAAATAATTTTATTCTCGCAATCTGTATCTAAAAAGGAAATGCCACCAAAACACGAGGCTGCGCCGTGTCCACAGAAAAATCCGAACGCTCGACTAAAGGGGTAAGTGGCCGGATTTAAGCAAATGACAGTTCAGACGTCACTTCGATGACTGCGGAAACTCGGATCGCAAGTGACAGTTTGATGGCCCACAACCAGTAACCCAAGCGGATGAACTTGGAATGCTTCTGCAGACTGAGTCTCATTATCCCAAACGCTCCAAAAAAAAAAAAAAAAAAAAAGCAAGTGACAGTTGATTGTCCGCCGTGTTTGAAGTCAGAATATTATCTCTAACTTTCTGGTTCCCATTGTTTTTTCCCTGACTAATTGTAATTTATAAACTTGACTCTAGTTACTTGTACGGAGCACATGGTACAGATATCGGGTCCAAGAAATAAAAGTGGCATAAGGAGGAGCTGACTTACCCCATAAGTTGAAGTTTTTCGAGGCAGGTGTCCAGGATTGCGAGGAGAAGAGGGGACGCGGGTCAACATCCATGTTAGAGGACTCCTGAGTCGCGCCACCATCTACAGGTGCGGTAAGAGGCGGGTCGACGTCCATACGATCAGATGCTTCTTTGCGAGCGTTGAGAATCTCGGCATACCCGGGCAAGATCTCGCTGAGAAGTTTGAAGAGGTCTGCACCAAGTAGTGGGAGATGTTCCCAGTCGTGCATAATGCCCCACAGTCGGTCCAAGCTGGTGCACGCGTGCGCACGATCTACAATGCGCTGGAGAAATCTCCCCGGAAGGAGTAAAACACTCCCGCCGCCCGTACTTGTGGCCGGTCGAACGGTGTTGTACATTCTAACCATTGCACAAGAATTCTTGCGAGCGAATGTTTCAAGACAGTGTCGAGGGCCGCATACGTCCCATCCGAGCGAATTGTCTTCGCCTTTGGCGCGTTGAGCTGGTCCCGCTGTTTAAAACGTTGGGCCCATTCTGCGACCATCGCGAGATCACAGGACTCCGGCTCTGGGTCATGCAAAGAGCAGCAGCCAGGCCGGAGGATAAACTCTTCGCCGTTGTATTTCAGGTCTGCCCCGCGCGCGCAGAGGTCGGGCGTCTGGTTAAAGAATTGTTGCGTTACGGCTGGAAGCTGTTGCCGCAGTTCGAGGTCCGTGAGTCCCTGCTTTATCGTGATCTGTGATTCGGGTACATCTCGCACCCAGGCGGGCGCGTAAACGATAGCGACAGCTGGATTTCCATCGCGACCCGGGCGTCCCATCTGTTGCATCCTGGATTCCGGGGAATCGTTGATAGAGTCGCCGAGATGGAGAATTCCGACGCGCGCGAGTGCGGGAATATCCGTGCCGTAGGTGCAAGTGTCCGTGACAATCCCGACGCATAGAACCGAGCCGTCGTTGATGTCGGCGATGAATTTGCGTCGATAATCGACGGGCATGAGGGAGTTGTAGAGCTTGATTATCTTGAGACGATCCGGCACCCACTCGGGGATTAAAGAGTCGAGGAATTGCATTAACTCGTAACCGGATTTGATGGTCTTCACACAAATGAGCGTGAGGACAATGTCCCTTGTGAATTTCATGTCAGGGGGGATGATGAAGCTGAGGTCCATGAACTCGAAGCTGGATGTAGGATATTCGAGGAAGCGCGGGATGATCTTGACGTTGGGGCGGTCAATGGTGTAGCGAGCATTCACATATTGCCCAGGACGAAAGCCGAGCCCCGCGGCGATGCGAAGGGCAGCAGAGATGGTGGCTGTTCCGCTAACTGCAGCCCACACGGTGCTAGAGGGAAGGCGGGGTCGCATATGTAAGATGCCGCGGTGCGGCTCTCGAAAGGTCCCGCTCTCTTCGTCGAGGACGTGAGCCTCGTCAACCAGCATCCAACGAACTACACATTTGGTTTTGGCCTCGTTCAAGAGCTTTCCCATCCTAGGGCCCTGGAGCATTTGCGGGCTCATAATCCCGACAGAAATGCCATCCCCGCCAGCCAACTCTTCAGAGAGATCGCGTTTCTCGCGTGTGGCGGCTTCTCTGACGGAGTCCTCGTTTATCGCGATGGCTCTGAGACCGTATTTACGCCCAACTTCGGCCTAAGTACGTTCGGTTAGCTCGACGGTCGCTAATCTTTGACGACACGCACCTGCTGTTCTGCCAAAACCTTTGTCGGCACAATCATGAAAGCAATCCCTCGCTCTCCACGCGCCTGCGCGGCAATCAGAGGAGCGAAGAGAACGATATACTCTTGCCCAGGCCCGGCGCGATGACAAGGAAGAGATCGCGTCCGTCATTGAGGTCTTTACCGTGGTCGACTTGATGTGGGTAGAGTGACGGCACGCCGCACTTCTGCCGCAGAAGACTGTCAAGCCACGCCCGGGAATTGACCGGGTGATCCGTGTAGGGCTGGGCTGGTCCCTCGGAGGCGTCCATTGGCAGTTGCGTTCGACTTTACTGGACGGCGACGCGCATTCTCTGGACGCGTCGTTCGCGTTCGCTGAAAGGGGAAGCTTGTTGATACATCACATGGCCCATGACATCGCTCGGCAATCTTTTATTTCAAACTCCGAGGCGACTCTGTAGCCTAAGCCGGATCAACTTTCCAACACAGCCGCCCGCCGAGGCCTAGGAGGAGTACCACCAAGAGGAGATCAGACACCACAATGAGAAAGCAAGTTTCAAGCGGAGGCGGACGATACGGGATATCACCGCGCCATTGACGCGCGTACTTGACCATGTATCACCTTCGCTTGAGGCGCTCTCCTATGTTTTATTTCTCCAGGCAGAGGAAGACTGGCGGATGTCAGTCCTGGATCGAGACTTCCCTTCTTTACGATATTTGACCCTCAGAAGCGGTGGCTATAGGGACGAGGCCGTTTTTTTCTCTCTGAAGAAGTTTGCTTCTCGTGCACCTGGCCTCACTCACTTGCATGTTGTTCGAGAACATATTGCAAGCCTTGAAGCTCTACGCGATAGCTTTCCCAACCTGACGGACGTCCGCATTACTGGGTCCACAAGTATGTACGGGCTTCCAGGCGAGCTTGATCCACCGCGACCTGTGCCAAACTGGGGGGAAACCATCCGACAATACGTCTCGGGCGCGAGACCACCCGATCCGCCTGTGTAGGTCCAAATCAATCCAAAAACCTAAATAGGTTGATGCATGTCTTCACCCGCAGGATAATACCGGGCAATCTTACGGTGCCCGGGTTCGATCCCATGTTCCACGGCGGATGGTGTGGTACGCCTGGCGTTGAATACGACGAGATCTTCGAGCGGCTCGCGACCGAGCCCGGCTCTTCTTTTTCCGATCGAGGAAGATTATCGCAAGTATTCGTGCGAGCATGGGGTCGGCCGTGCTATGACCGAATTTGAAGACCTTGCGCGTGGAGGGGAAGGGGATTGGGCTCCGCCCAAACAACGGAGAACAATACTTATTGGTGGTACTAAGCCAGAACTGACTACTGACCATTCTATTCTTATTTATCTATTAGGAGAAAGCGTACGAGCTGAAAGTTGCAGGAGCAATCGGAGAGGACTTGTGATTGTCCCGCTGGCCTTCCCTCGCTGTACTGTACTGATCTGAACTCGAACTTGCCCGTCGTGCTGCGAAGCAGGCATAACACATATATGTTCATGTTTGACTTTCTCGCCACCCGAGACTGGGTTCCGTGCGATTCACCATTTATGGTGCAAAAAATGATCGCGTACAATAGTAGGTCATAAACTGCCGTAAAATCCCCAAAATGTAGGATTCCCCGGTGCCCACAAAGCGGAAACTGCCGACGTACATCTGCTTGGCTCGCGGCGGACAAGCCGTACAAGATGCTCAGCCGTTTCAAGCTGGGCATTTCAGAATGAATGTGGCGATCTAGAGCGCTCCACGGGAATGCCGCAATATCAGTGAAGGATATGACGAGCTCGATGTGGTGGATTTCGGGAGAGGATATGGTCTCAATAAGGGAAGGAAAAACATCTGTGGCGCATGGTGTGTCCAGTTGCAATCCCACGCGATTGCAAACTAATTTTAGATGATATAATCGGGTGCTGTGAGCAAGGGTTAACTGCCGAAAAGAGCGTTCTGTGCGACAGCCACATAATCAGACGTGAATGGATGAAATCTGAAAGACAGCTGCCATACCTGGTGGGACATGAAATGCATCGTCGTTACTGATGCTACTTTTTGGCCGCAGTTCCAGATAGCTCAAGGAAGCGCCCAAGGCCTTGAGCAAGAGCGTCAACGACATTGAATCGCTGCTGGTTATTGGTGATAAGACAAGTTTTCGGAGCGGTGGTACTGGTTTAAAAAGCGACAGCCATTGCAGTAGGTCCGAGACACCATCGAATACCGATAGACGAATTGTGTGGAGCGTTAGTGGCAAGCATCTGGAACGATCCCAGGTGAGAGGAGATGTGGGAGTCCAACTAGAGCGAGATACATCAAACGTCTCGAGCTCAGAGAACCCACACATCAGGGTGGCTAGTTGCCGAAAGTTGAAGGATCCCCCGCTGAGCGAGAATGCCTTAACGCGCGGGAATGCACGCGTAATAGGAACAAGCGTGTATTCTAGTTCCCCAGGAAAAGGCGTGGAGGGTAGCGAAACTTGTATAACAATTTTCTGGACCCAAGCCAGGCAAGACAGCATTCCGAGATTAGGAAAGATGTCGTCAAATCCTCCGCTCGTGTAGATACTTTTGACGCAGCGGGGTAGTGAGGAGAGCGGGCACTCGAGAAGCGATATCAACGACGAGAACTTGTGTTTGATGCTATAGCGGTCGAAGGTAATTGAATGGATGAGATGCGAGCGACTGCAGATCAGCCATGCGTGCGAGACGAGCGCGCAGTTGGCAAGATCTTTGCGATGAAAATGGAGGTGGTTCATGAGCTGCTCTATGAGTTCGATGGGCAAGGAAGACGATTGAGACGCGGAGTCTGATTCCATGGAGCTATGGATAGACGTTTCAGTGCCGGGGGACGAGTTGGTGTCAAGCTGGTGTAGTACTACCATTGGGGTCGGCAACACAGCGCTAAATTCAAACTCCGACAGATGCTCATCGAGTGGTAGCGCGGTTTTCTGCTTCCTACAGCCACTTCCGCAAGAACTTTTGCGGGGTAAAATGATGGCATATCATAGCTAGTTCAAATGACTTCAGCAGATTTTTTATTTACTGTCGGGATGTACCTAAAACAGTCAATTGCAGGCATAAATCCCTTCATATCTACGTCCACTGGGCAGATATCAAAAATCGGCAACAATCATTTCATTATAAATTGATCATAGCATATACTTTCTGCAACCTCTGGCCCAGAACTCCCCGTAGAGAGCCAGAATTCTAGGAGGAGCGAGTCAGGGCAGGCATCCTGAATCCCAGATTGGCGGACTTTGGCCGCTCAAATTGGGACCCAAACAAGATATTATACATGCATTCTGAGGTCTATTCGAGGTCTCGTCGCGCGATAGAAGGATGTTCTGAGCAAAAGACTTGTCGAAATAGGGGGGACCTTCCTAATCCGGCAATACGGGTTTTTACCGATTTCCGGCAGGGTTGCCGACCACCACTACCATCATGCGGCCATTTGCACGTGAACAGACTTGTCGCGTGAACAGTGGCAAACATAGCAAGCAATGACCAATCAAGCTTCCGATTACAACATGTGGATATGGGCAACGCGCTCCAAATGGCCAAAGTGTTTGTACTTATTTATTGATGAAGTCCGCCAAAATGTGATAGTCAAACGCCGACCTATTTTTTGGCTGCTGTCGCCATCGTGCTGCCAGACTTGAGAGGCAAAGTCCACTCAAATTAGCCTGCCTGTGTTTTGGCCGAACGGATTTTGGGAGAAGCCAAATTTGGTGTAGATACATATAGAAGGAAGACCATACGGCAAGATTAGAAAAAGTCCTTTGGCCAAAACACAGATTCAGTTGAGTTATTCAATATCTGAGACAGAGGAAAGTGAGGAAAGCATTCATGTGCCTCAAAAACGCGTCCTCGCGCGGGCGTTACCAGACGCGTGACACTGTGTGACATAACGCGTCGCGACAGTTTTGCGCGCCTCGGCAACCCAACGGACGCCGTCCTTGACTGCAAATATTGGAAACGTATGGCTATAGTGGTACATGTGTTTCCTCACTAACTATGGGAACTGCTCTGAAGGATATTGTATCAATTTGACAACTTGAAGCTACTGTGCATACCGAGTGCCTACTCCCATTCTGTCGACACCTACCAGTGCTTTAACATGCCAGGAAGCAAGTTTAGAACTCAGAAAAAGACGAAGAAGATCTCAGCCGGGCGCCAGGCTCAATTCAATTCCCATGTCTTGAAGGAACAGATAAGGAGAACATACCTCCTGCACGTTCCAGTACTTCAAATCTGGCATTACAGAAAACCCCTCGCATCCAGAGAGACTACCAGAACGAGTACGGAAAGTCACAGAGGAAGCTCAGGCATGCAAAGGCACGTCAAACGAAGCTCCAGGCAAATATAGCACAGCTGAAATCCAAGGATACGGCGTGGAAACGGATATGGATGTACCTGCCCGGCGCACCTCCGAATTGCAAGCGGCCTTCAAACGACTGCTCTCGGATGGTAAACAGAAGTCGTCTGAAGCGAAATTTAGCAGCGATTCACTCCGCAAAAAAATCAAGGCGCTTCAGCAAAGAGTGAAGCGGACCGCCGGAACATTGTCCAGAGCTGTTACCCGCGCAAAAGCCAAAGGCCGAATTTGTCGTGTCACGGAGAAAGGAATATATACAGTGCAGGCACGCAAGCTCGCAAGAATCATGGTGGATAGCGGTTGCGCACGGGGCAAGGTGGGCGAGCTCATGGGGCGCATCGGGGAGATCTTTGGGGTCCACATTAACCGGTCTATGAGCCGCCGGACTGTTAGCCGGGCGATTGGAGAAGGCGGGGTGGCTGCAAAGATGCAGATTACCTATGAATTGTCCCTGAATCAAGGTGCGCCAAAGATCCGAATTGTGGCGTACAATATTGATATCATTACCTTGCTAGGAGTCACAGGCAGCGCCGACAGTACCTCCAATCGGGGACAAAATATCGAAGGTGTACACCTTGCGATGCGTACGCCAAACTACGCATTGACACCTTCTGTTGTTGACCCCAAATCAACGCCCAAGGTCCGCTTTGTCGGGGTAGAGAAAACTCGAGACCACACCAGCAGCCAGTCTGTCCAAGGATGGGATGCGCGGATCCGGGAAAGCAACAGAATTTTCAACGAGAGCCCGTTGTCTGAACGGCTGAAGCGAAAGTATTCGGTTCGAGATTTCCTCAAGATACTGAAAGGGATGAACGGAGACCACGCTTCCAATGAGAAAAGTACGGCAAAAGGGTTGCAGGATCTCAAGCATGAGGCTAGTATCCATGAACTTGGAGAGGATGTCTTGGCTGGAAAGTCATATATGGAGCTCGTGGACTATCTGGGTGCATGGAATGCAAAGAAAATTGCCGAAGCAGGGGGCAAGGCGGCCTGGGAAGCGTTGTCTTCTGCAGAGAAGACAGACTGTGATGCGAGGATGATGGACGAGATTGTGACAGTCCTGGGAAAGGAAGCATATCTGGTGCTGTCTCCCGAGGACCGTCGGAGGATAGACCTCTTCGTTTGGGGTGGGTGCTGCATGCACAAGGACCTCAATAGCTTCAAAGGTGGGAATGCAGAGATGATGCTGGAGTGGGGAAACTTGGCCTTCCAGGTCCCATTCTTCTGGCCAACAAGCAGAATGCAGCCGTTCTTCGGAACCTTCTGGATCCTGCAGCTCCAAAAGATGCCGTACTGACTGATGATCAGTTCCGTGCATTCGAGGCTTCCACCCGCGGTGGAGTTAAAGCTTGTGCGCTCGCAGGTGCCATTTTTAATAATAAGGACGACAAGAAAGGGCAAGCTGACCGGCACGTTGATTTCATGACTCGTAAACTCGGTAAACAGCACTCAAGATTTCCCGACACAAACAATACTCGGTTTGGGAGCCACGGTGATGCGGCCGCAGAGTTGGTTACTTACCTGCCGCAGTATCTTGATATGATGGACATTATTCAATGGTCAAAAACAAATCCATCACTCACCAACATTGAGAAAAATCTCCGCGACGCACTTCTTGATCCCTTTACTCAGACCGAATTTGTGGCCATGATCCTCTACAGAATAATAATCACCCACCCATATCTTCGTCAGGTTCGAGGGCCTGGAACCGAGAATATCAATCTTCTAGAACTTGGTCCGCTGCATGTTGCCGTCCGCGACCATATTCAGTCCATTCTTGATGATCCCGACATCATTTTTGGACCTGATGTTAAATATGAGGCTGCCACACTGGACGGACTAGAGTGGAGCGATCTGGCAGCCATTGACGCCGTCTTCGAGCTCATCCCAAAGCTTCCTCATGTCAAGGAGATTACGCTTGCATTTTTCCGCGGTGTCTTAAATACTTGGGTGCGCTTCTCTGCGGAATTTGCCCCGGGTGGTGTGATTGATGAATGCTCGGCAATGGAGCGACAGCTGGCATGGATGCCGTCGACAAACGATGCCAACGAGGGTGCCCTCGGGGCATATCGTGTAGCGATTCGGGGTAAACCATCACTGACATTGCACCAGTATAACTCGCAAGCAATGTTTCGACGAAACGAGACCCAGAAATTCATGGAGGCTGTCTTGACAGATGATGACCACGCATACATCATGCGCGAACAACGGAGGATCGACACCAGCGGTGAGGAGGCCCAGAGACGCCGAGAAATTGTTGACTTCCGGATCAGCACTGCACAGATGCAGAAAGACAAGGCATTAGCTAAGGCACAAAAAGCCGCGGAGGTCCTGAAAGCGCAGCTGGCCCTGCCACTAGTTCCTCTTGAGAAGATGGCCAGCTTGACAATCACACTGATTCATGAGCAGCTCAATGCATATCGGGCTCGCGGTGTCCCAGACTTGTTGGCCAACAGTAGATACCCACGGAAACCCGCCAAACTGGAGGCTCTTGAATGGGCTTTTAGATGGTATAAAGAGCATGGCACTAATCCGGTACCTGAAGTGCCTGCAGTGCATTCTGCGCTGATAGCAGTGATTATTGAGGACTTCGAGGTTGAGGAGGATGTTGAAATGGAGGAATGATGGTTAGAACTGATTGAATATAGGTGTCCGGCTTGAACTCACTGCATGAAATGTATTCCAAAGGTGTTTAGAAAGATATGCAACTCAAATATCCTGTATTCATTCATCTCTGGACTTGCTCGTACATTCATCGAGATATTCAATCATATTGATTCCAGCGGCGCGATCTGAGGTGGCTATACACTTAGTAAGCAGCCCATCAAAATGTGATCGCTGCCCAGTCCCACAACATGGCAGCAGGCGACGACATTTGGTTCCAACAGGGTGGTATTAGACCGAAGATACAACGCAAGTAAAATGTGGCGAGCTGGCGGGTTCCTTCTCGAGTAAGGCGAGCTCTCAAAGTTCACACGTAATCAAGACTACTGTTTTTTTACGATTAATTCGGCAGGGGTTGTGACATGTGACAAGTTGAACCAATTCGTCAATTCGTCAACCACCCAACGTGACCGTGACATGCACGAAAATTTCGACCTGTTGGACCGAAAGTTTTGCGAAATCAACACTTCCAGGTGTACCTCTGTCGGATGTCACGCTGGACGAATTCGACACTTGCCACTGTGATGTGTGACACACAACCAAAGTTTGTCTTCACCCTCCAGATTGGTATCCTTGTCGCTGTCTGTCTCTTTTTTTTTTTTTTTCTTCTTTTTTGGAGCGTTTGGGATAATGAAATTCAGTCTGCAGAAGCATTCCAAAGGTCATCCGCTGGGTCTACCAGATAAATCTAGTTAATGCCGGGGAAGTTGTCCAGGGAGGAAATGCCATTACGCACAAGTACCATAGTGTGGGACTCCAGCCGTAATAAATTTATCCTATCCCATTTCTTGGATCATTCAATGTCAATGGCTGTATACCCACTAAAACCCCCACTGTGTAAGTCCAATCGTCCGGCAGAGCAGCTTCATTCATTAGTAGACCACTCCATGTTCTTAGGACAAGATCTTTATTCAGCGCAAGATTACCAAATTTCATTTTATTGGTGAGGATTCGATCTCGTCCTAGTGCGGAATTCACAGATTTCAGCCATCGGTTGTGAATCTCAACATCTGTAATGTTACGGTGTGGGTTCTTTAGAACCTTATCATTCCGGATGTTCCAGATTGTGTGCCAGGCTGTGGATACCAGAATGGCAAATAATCGTCCCATAGCAGGGATCAATTTCCCATTTGAGTGTTTAAATTTAACTAGGTTGCAACCCAAGATAAGTCCCCAGCTGAGGGGGGCCAGTTTGAATATTTCATGGCCCACCGTAAGGGTTCTCTTTCGAGGCCCACCCCTTCCCCATAGCCTTAACGGCACCCATGGGGCTGTAAACCCTTTTTTATATATGCATGGGCTTGACAATCGGGAAGGGTCAGCAGGAATCAACTTAAGCCTGCATCGCATTTCAGAGATGCAGACCGACAGAGGATTTAGTACTCTCCAGCCATGTGGGGCTACTAACCATCACATGCCACGGCCCGCCACCCACCGACTCTAGGGCAGTTTCCTGTTGCCTTCCTGGTTGCTTCGTTTGAGGACTGGCACCTCATACGGATCCGCATCCTGAAGACTCTCTGTCTCGCCGCACGCGCTACCGCCATGCGACTAACCACCTTGCACAAAGTGCCGGGCGCAGGGTGTCCTGAGATCTGCCGGTCCATTCGGATGGTTTTGATAAGCAGTCCCCGACTTATTTTCGCCTATCCCACAAGGGGACCCTGCCGGGATTTGGCTAACAGCAGTTTTTACGTCATACTTGGGACGTGCTCTGCTCGGGCAGTCAAAGCATAGTTTAAGTGTCTTCCCGGACGTGGAGTGTGGCACAGACCAACATTGCTCCCCCAGATATGAGCCAGAGGGGACTCCATTATGGATAATGCAAGTGGTCCACCATAGCCAGGCAGCGGGTCCACTATTTGAGGCATCGGGTCCACCATTTTTCAGGCTTTCCATACCTGTCAAGCTTTCCATACCAGACGGCCAGGTAAACCATGCACAGGGCATCGGATCCGCTATTTTTCAAGCATTTCATACCCCAATCCAATAGCAGGGCATCGGGTCCGCTATTTTGCAAGCATTCCATACCCTGATCATGAGACGATGACTCATCACGTGGATTGTCAGCTTCGAGACCCGGATCAAGAGAGTCATGTGCCGGCTACTACAGGCCCGAGAACCGGATGGTGACGTGTCCCATCAACCATGTGACCCAAGATCCAAGATTGACACGAGAGTCGATAACGGGGGTCCGACGCAAGCAAGGCAAGCAGCAGGCAGCACAGACAGCTTGAGGAAAGACCAGATAGTCCTGTGTGGAAAGATGATGTGCTGCTCAAGAACCCACACCAAAAAAACCACTGAAATCCCTGCAGAATACAGCTCAAGAGCCCTGCCAGAGAAAGAGTGATGGTGGTATGAGTCCGACAGTTCATTGTCGCTGTCTCTTTGGCGCAGTAACGGCACAAGTCTATGACTATTTCCACCATTTCACAAAAGATCCTTTGGCATTGAAATTGTGGGTACATACAAATGTATTCAATGACTGGGTGACTTTCCATAAGCATAGAATAATGATTCTGGCATATTTCTGCTCTTGCCGTCGCCGCTGCCGAGTCAGCTGTCAGGACCCCATCAACGGGAAACCCAAAAGCGTACAAGAAATAATCCAGATCTACGAAAATCTGTAGAGGGGTACCCCCCCCCTCTACAGATTATTATTCATTGGAATAAACTGTTTTGGGTGGCCAACGGGTACTCCTCGTCCACTTGTGAAACCAGCGAGCCTCTGATTCATGTAAGAAAAATTCAACCACCTTCTGTTACCCATCGGAGTTCGTTCTGGCCTTTGTTCAAGCATGAAGTCCAATTCGTGTTTTTACTTCTTTCTTATGGGAATGGAAGCCGTTTATCAGACGATCCGAATTTCCTGTACCTTGATGCCATCGCTGGCACCTTCAACTAAGCTCAGAAATACCCCAGGATTAGTTTATGCTTATGGAAAGTCAACCACTAGAAATAAATTGGTAAAATCCAGGTGGCTGCCGTTTGGGAATCAATTTTGGACATACAATGTCCATATCACTGGTTGAGCATTTCAATTTTTTCACCTTCTTTTTCAGTGAAAAATGTTGTTTATTTTTCAGACATTTTTCACTGAAAAAGAAGGTGAAAATTTTAAAACTTTTTCAGCACTTTCTCAATTCAAGGTGAAAAATTCGAAATAAAATAAGAAAGTGATGAAAATGTTTTGGAATTTTCACCTGCTTTTTCAGTGAAAAATGTGTGAAAAATAAACGACATTTTTCACTGAAAAAGAAGGTGAAAATTTTGAAATGTTCAACCAGTGTATGCCATGTGATTTACACAGTGACAGTTACTCAGTATGGGCAGCCTGAGCTCCTTGTCACTCCACCTCGATCTCTTGATGTTGCGATCCTTCTGAGCGGTTTCATTGGCCCTCTGGAACAGGTCACAGCACTGTCTACTTTTCCAACTCGGTGCTAAGGCCTGTATCATGGCCAGGGATGGTTTGCGCACCGACTCCACAAATTGACACAATCACTACATCTCCCGCTCTTCTGCGTGATTTTGTCAAGTATGAGGTTTGGCAGAAGCGTAGCCCTTTTCGCCATCATGCTTTGGTCACGAATGCTCCCAGATTATGTGGTACAGTACAGGTGGCTGATCAATGTTGTTCTCATCACAGGTGCTGGTGTTGATGTGATATTGGTCATGGCATTATGCTATCATTTAAGCACATGGCAGGATGGGGGACGAAGGTGTGGTTGACCTGATTCCACAACACAAATGATTAACAGAGATCAAATGCCAGGGTAACAGTGCTTGCGGAACAAGTGATGCATGGACGATAGGTGATTTGCATCTTTTGCATCCATACAGCTATCTTACAGCTGACCATCCAGAGACTGGCACAATTACAAGGTTTCTGAAATAACTGTGACAGCTCGCGCTTCTGTAGTGATGGACTAGCAGCCTCAGGGCACTTGCACTCTTAGTTTCGGTGAGAATAGTTGTCTTCTATTCCATGGACCCATGTCACTACATCTGTAAACAGTTCCTTACCATAACTGTCAGTAACATCAAAATGCAATTGTCAAAGATCCTGACTTATCTTTATCACAGTTGTTTGGATCAGCCTGTTCATTATACTCTCAAAATGTGACCTCCAATGCTGTTTATAATTTGGGCCGCAACTGACATTTCTAATGACACAGAATTCTCAAACTCCTTGCTATTCTCGTGATTATTTCGGTTCCTTTTATTCATATGGTTCAGACAACTCCCTTCAGGTTGAATTCGAGGGAAAAATTATACTGAATTATTGACGGGGACACCTGTTGCTTTCATGCTCCGACCCCCTTGCTCCAAATGAACACTCCCCCTGGTTTGTTCCTATTTTCTGGCACAGTGTGGAAGTACAACTCGTCCCCCTCGTCACTTCCAGGTCACAGGCCAGGTGCACGTGCACATTAAATCCAGTAATGCTGCCGTGACTACTTTTCCTTCCCTCTCCCCAAGTGTTATTTCACCTGAATTTGTGTTTATCATCATTCTGAGCCCACCATGCCCATCAAGACTCACTCACGGACACATGGATGACTTTTGATGTGCCACACTGCTACCTCATTCGCCATTGGCTGTCCTCCTCGCACAACATTCTTTTGGAGCTCTCGAAACAGTTGGGTTGATTTTATATTTTACTCACATTTTATTTAGCTACTATCTTTGGCACTCCCTGTTCTGGACCTCTCAATTATCATACACTACGTCACCTATTCTTTTTTTTTTTGGCAATCTCGAGGCGATCACAACTCTGGATGCTGCTGTGGACTCAGACTGTGCCGGGGATCGACCTTGACGTGGATTGGGCACCCACCGTCGGTGCTGAGCAGGGCAACGAGTCTCCCTATACGTCTTTGCACAGAATCCCGGTTCGCAGCATGCTGAAGGCTTTGCATTAGCTAACGGATTTACCCCGGACATTTTACATAATTATTACATCACTTGCTTCTGGGCTCTGGTGTCACGAGAGTACGTGAGCAGCCGTCCTGATCATTACATAATCACCTTCCCTCTCTCCCTCTTACCACCACAATCTCATCGTTTTCACCCATCTCACATCCCACACCCTGAGTTTTGAGCCACATTGAGCTAAGTATTTTATTATTCATATCTTACTGATTATTCTACTTCTAGAGTTTTTCTCTTGACCATCGAGAGGGAGACATTGTTCTATGGCTCAGCGGCTCTGCCGGTACAACCTGGACACCACCCTGGTCCCCAAGAGGACCACAATTCTCTTCTTCAACGGTTCCATTGACCTACTACTTGGTCCTAGGGCGAGATGTCCCCATCCTCAATGCACCCATATACCTCCAAATGGGTACACTGGAATCAGCATTTCAGGTATCCCTTTACCATCGGGGCTTACGGGCTTGGGGAGTAAGTTTCTATTTATTGGACCCCTTTCCAATTGTCTCACATGGGTGTTTCTACGGATACAAAAAAGAGTTTCGATGCCTTGAACCAACGTACGAGACTGTGACTATTATTTACTGTACTTTCATTATTGCAGACACGCTGACTGGTGGACCTCTCGGAATTAATCTGCAACAATGGACTGCTGAGCAAGAGTAGATAAACAGGCACCCAGTGAGGTTATATATCCACAAGTCACATACACCGTCTGCAACTGGTTAATTTCTCAGAGACCCTCCGAACTTTACACACGCAGGCTGAATGATCACTTGCCTGCCCTGCTCTTTTTACACTGACTCATAATTTGATGCTCAGAGTTAAGCATGATATGAGTGGAAGGGTTTTTTTGCTACAAAGCCTACTTACTTGGCCACTGATGACAACAACTAGGGGATAAACAGATACATGAGTTAGGGACATCCTGCTCTCATGCACTCTGCCAGGCACTGCACAACCAAAAAATAGACCCTGTTCTTGGAGTTTTTCCAACCTGAGTTTTTCGTCCTTGTCTAGCTCAGATTCTTCTGGAAAGAAAATTTGAAGTGACAACAAACATGTCGGGGTGCCCACAGTTGGGGACAATCAAACCCCGCCAATCACATAGCAGAAAAACTAGCCTTTTTCGGATAAATATGAGTTCAGAATCAGATCTAGCAGGTCAAAAGAAGCCTAAAAACATTCCTCCAAAGTTTTTCCTACAAGTGGTTGTTTTTCTCAAAATTTTGGGCCACCAAAAACAAATTGTGTATACCCCTTTGTGACTTTGAGACTGCAGAAAAATATATTTGTGCTATGATTTACTTGGAACCAGATTAAAGTGCTGTTGTGGCACTCTGGGAGATGGAATGATGGGCCTTTTGCTTTTCGACTGCCCAATCCGTGGCCCTTCTGGTCAATCCGAGCTGATAGGCGCTCATGAAGTGCCAGGAATGGTTGATGAATTAATGGATCACCTCTGTTGGGCAGGCATCAAGATATTGAATGGCCGCGTCCTTCACTACAGTCGGATCTGTCATAATGCATAACGCTGGTGGACCCCCAAACCATATGCATTATGAGCCATATGCATTGCGAGATTCTGTCACGCTGTGTGACTCCAAGTGACACCGTGACTGAATCACCACTTTCGAGAAAAAAGTGTAGTATGCACATTATATACGGCATTTACTGCCAAGATTCAACAAGTTTGGTCACCAGGGACCATGCAAAAAGTGGTCGAGCAACAAGTTAAACAAGAAGTTTCACCTGTTCCATCCGGCATTGGAGACATTAATCGCCGAAATATGTTCCCATGGCATTGAAATGGCCGGGGTGAGCGCGACTAGGTTTACACTGCATTAAAATTCATTCCCGCTCCAAAAATAAGCACTCTTAGCACCCCAGAATGCTGTTTTGCGGCCTTGTAAAGAGCAAAAAAATGCATAATGGTCCCGGAAAGCTTATGCATTATGCATTATCACCAAAATGCATAAAATCTCTGCCTACCAACTCGGTGGACACCCAAACCCTATGCATTATGAGCATTATGCATTCCGACCTAATGCGTTATGACAAATCCAACTGTATTTGGAATCCGCCACTTTTGTCAACCTCTCGATACCGATATTTGCACCATCCCCAGTACCGGAGAAGCAATAGTTGGTGAAATTAATACATGAACAATTAGGTTGCAGACCATTTCAATTGGATTGTGCTCGCAATAAAATTTCGGAAGAAAAATGATTTCATGACCCAGTCCTTTAATTAGTGTCTTGAGCTGAGATGGTTGATTTTTGAAGTCATCCTGTTGAGGAAGGAGATGAGCCAAACAGCACCTCCGGCTTTCAATCAGGTAGACAGGCTTGCATTTGGCTTTGAGCTGATTAACCTCAGCCATCAGAAACATGTGCTCAAGAAGGACACTATAAAGCCCTTTTGGTGTTCCATCCGAGTTGGTCATTGACTGGGGCTTTCCTTGTTGAGCTATGCTGGGATTTGACATGGGAATAATGGTGTCATGCTGCTTCCATTGTTTTCCACCATCTGATTTGTTTGTCTTGAAGGCCTTGAGTGCATCTTCAGGGAGGGAAGCATGAGCTGAAGACTGGTCGAAAATGAAAAGCACCTGTTTCCCTGGATGTGCAGCCTCGAAGATCCAGATTGCATTCTTGATTTGAGCGATTAGCTGCTTTGCATCTCACCAAGGGTCACCATTTGCACCAGGATAAATAATGATCTGGGCATCCCTGATCACAGTGCCATCACTGTCCTGGATGACAATATGACCATTCTCTGGATTGAGAAAGTCTGAAACATGGATAAGATGGCCACAACCTTTCTTATGAAGGACAGTTGGGCCTTCCTTGAGATTTAGCCTGCAAACGAAATTAGAACCCTGAGCAGAGCTGCAGACTGTGTCATACCATCCAAAAAAAGACTCATTGTGGAACAACAATGGGATCAATTCCTTCTCCCCTGGTTTCAATTTTGGCTCAACTCAGGTCAGGTCCTTGCCTTCATAATGTACCATTCATTCTTCAAATTTCAGTATTGCTGGGAGGAACTGGTCGTTGTGATAGTGGACCACATCCTTGTGTTCATGGCCATCCATATAAACTCCCTTTTGAACCAAGGTGTGTGTCCAACCAAGTTTAATCAACCAGTGACGAGCAGTGCTGATACTGAGTGGGATTTTTGGTTTGATAGAGAGCTCTGGAAAGAGGGATGAGTTGACATGATTCTGGAGAGCATGGGGGGTCACTTTGCCAGCCTGCACATTCCACAAACACTCGAGTACTCTGAGCTTCACCTGCTCATCATGAAGCCAGGATCATGCTGAACAAGCTCCACCATGCCTCTCTTTTGGAAGTTGCTCAAAGATCTGGTAATGCTGGGCCAATGAATGAACACAGCGGGCTACCAGTCACCCTTTCCCTCGTGCCATTGCCTTGAAATCTCGATACTGGCCTGAATGTGAGACAGACCTTTGATCTGAAGTGTTGCAAAATTGCAAATGATCATGAGCCGGTTGAGTTGGGACAGTGCCAACACCTTGCTCTACTTTTTTAGATTGTTCTTGATCTGTTTTCGCAGATCTTCCCAGTTCTTCACTGGAACAGTGACTGTGCCTGCCAGATTCTCCTCCAATTCGTCCTCCCAAGCCTCACCTTGCTCCACTGAAATTTGGTCTTGACCAGCTACAGGAATATCATCCTCAGCTTCACTGACAACCGGTGATGACTCTGAGACAGGTCCAGAACTGGGAACAAACTCTTCAAACTCTGAGTTCTCTGGAGCTGCTGAGGCAGTACGGATAGCCAGAATGAATGGTTCTGGATCATCATTCAGAATTATTGGACTGGGAGGTTGAATTGCTGAGGTTGAGGGGTTCAATTATTCATCTGAAGAGTTGTCAATGGTGCTGGGCTTTTTGGGTGATTGGCCAGGCTGTTGGATTGCACCATGGCTGCTTTGAGAGCTGGAGGCAATTTCTTGGAGGTCAATGGAAGGGTTGATGTTGGAGGGCATGAATTGGTAAATCCGAATGAATCCAGCAAATTCTGATCTTCATATTGCTTTGCATATTGATAAGCCATACTGAGGGCCTTGTTCATGCTATCAGAAGTGGTGTCATAATTTTTAGGATGCTCTGCATGTACAGAATTCAGCTGAATTCAATGACAGACAGTCCATGGACTCACCTTTCCTCTCCCTTGCCTTCACTCTAAGTTTCAGAGGAACCCAATCCAAATCCTGTGTATCCTGCATCTCAGCCATCTTTGCCAATCTGACACCAAACTCTTCATCCTCCAAGTCATCGAGGTCCAGTTCCTCAACATTGGAGTCATGGGATTCATCATGCTTGCAGTCCCCTCTGGCGCTGTCAACATAAATCCCAAGAATTGATTCATTCTTGGAAGCACTGGGACCATCATCAGGACGAGGTGTGTCATTCTTTCTGGCTACTGGTTGGTCCCAAAGGCCAGTGATATTGTGTTTCTGTTTCTTTTTTGGTGGCATGGTGTCACAGACAGAGCCAGTCTTATCTCACAACCCACTATTGAGTAGCCAGGACTCAGTGGCAAGACTTTGGTAAGATGAAGTCTTGGAGAACAAGGTTAAGCTTCGGAAAAATGATTGAATAAAAGGACTCAAGTACAGACTGTAACTACTCTGACTTTATACCTGCAGGAATGCTGTATCGTAGCTGTATGTCCTGTGCCAAAGCTGTATGTCCTGCACTGAAGCTGTACGTCCTGCTGTGTCCTAGCTGTATACACTATATATGTCCCATCGGAATGTTGCATGAGGCGATCAGATGACATCAGATTGTGACATTACCCCCCACTAATGTTGATATCCTTGTCGACTGAGAAGGAATCAACCTTGTTGAATTTCCCAGTCTCAGGATTGAAAAGTTTCCGAGTTTGGTAAGGGAGTGACTCATGTTTAGGCCTGAACCATTTGACCAAGTAGTCCCAAAGTCCTGATTTGACAATAGGGACCGCTCGAGTGTGAACATTATGCTTGTTGAATTCCTTCAACAGTTTGTCCACATGGGTAAGGTTTCTAGCAGGCTCCCAGGAATTGTCACTATGAGGATAATCCTTCCATTTGATGAGGTATTGCCATCCTCGTCCCCGTTTCTGAGATTTCAAGTCTCTTCAACCTCATACTCCTTTTCTCCATTGATGATCTTTGGTGGAGGTTGTTGTTCCCTTCAATGGGGTGGTGGTTCTTCATATGGAGAGAGGAGCACCTCATTGTAGACTGGATATTTGAAGTCCAAACCAGGAACTTTCAATTTATGTGCTGAGGCTCTGACTATCTCCAGAATTTCATATGGGCCTATACATTGGTCTGAAAACTTCTCTGAAGGGTGATCCTGTGTAATATTGGTGCCTTCCAACCAGAACTTTGCCTGACTCAAAGAGCTGGTGCAGTCTTCCGCTCTGATCATAATATATATTTTTCATCTGTTTTTGTGCTTTTTCCAAAGTTGCACTTGCTTCATCTCGAATCTTCCTCATCCTCTCTGCAAAATCCACTGCTGACTTGTTCCTGGACTTGGATCTCCCTTCCACACCCTTCCATGGATGATAACCATGATCTGTGAAGAATGGTGTCATCTTGGTTGATGTACTGACTTTGTTGTTTGTGTGAAAACTCAGCCAGTGATAACCATTCAGCCCAGTCCGATTGGTGATAATTGACATAGATCCGGAGATATTGTTCAATCTCCTGGTTCATTCATTTGGTCTGGCTGTCTGTTATGGGATGATATGCCTTGCTCAGATTCATTTGAATACGCACCTGTTGCCCCCTCAGCTTCCAGACAGAACTTTCCTGAGTCCAACAGGAGTGCAAGTACCACATCTTCAGCCGTTCTCAGTTTGAGCTTCTGGAAGGCTTCCCATTGCTCATCCCCCCATGTCCAGCCTGACTTGCCAGTCGACCTTGTAAGTGGCTTTGCTACTTCAATGTATAATAGAAGTTCGTTCATAATGCCCAGGAATGCTTGGACTTGCTTTACAGTTTTTGGCTCTGGCCACTCCATAACACCCTTGATCTTTACAGGATCCATTCTCATCAAGTTGCGTGAAATAATGACTCCAAGACACTCGATCTCAGTGTGTTTGAACTCGCAGTTTGAGAAAGAGCTTGTGTTTCTAACACACATTGAACAACTTGGCGATGTTCCTCTATTGTTTCTTTAAAGATCAAGATGTCATCCAGGTAGACGATTACCAGACCCTCATTGATCAGATCTCTGAGGATGTCATTCATCATTGTCTGGAAGGTTGCTGGCGAATTTGTAAGGCTGAAGAACATGACTAGAGGTTCAAACAATCCCCAGTTGGTTCGGAATGCAGCTTTCCATTTGTCACCTTCTTTGATCCGGACATTGTTATATCCCCACCAGATATCGAGTTTTGTGAAGAATTTTGCATCACAGAGTTTATTGACTAGCTCCGAGATGAGAGGCAATGGGTATCAGTTTTTGACAGTCATTTCATTCAATTTCCAATAGTCCTGTACTAGCCTGAGAGTCCCATCTTTCTTTTTGACGAAGAAGAAAGCAGATGCCATCGGTGACTTCGATGGTCTGATTTGTCTGCTCTTTAGGTTTTCTTCCAGGAATTCATTTAATTTTTCCTGTTCATCTCTGGATAGGGGATATATCTTGCAATCTACAGCCTTTGCATCTGGCTTAAGTTCAATTGCATGATCCCAGGACTTCTTCTCCAGCAAGGAATCAAAAGATTCCTTGGCAAAGATCTTCACAAACTCCCGGTATTGTTCAGGAAACTTTTCCTCTGTCATCCTTTCCATGTTCCTTCCAGCCTCCTCGGCTAGACACTGTGCCTGGGTCTCTTTCATTCAGAGATCTATGGCTTCTCCAAAATTAACCAACAGGATTGACTCTCCTTCCTCGAGTGGTTCATGTTCTGAATTTCCAGGTTGTGTTTCAAGAGCCAATCACAACCAATAAAAAACTCTGGCTTTTCCCATCCCAGTCACCAGGAATCGTTGTTTCTCCTGATGTGGTCCAATCCCCATTTGCAATTCAACATAATGGGTGATCTTTCCTTTGGTGTTTTCCGTGCCATCTGCATTTCATGCAATAATATGATCATTGAGTTCTTTCATCTGGAAGAGATACAACTACAATACGGCAGTGTTGTCCCTAAGGGTTTGGCCTTAAGTTAAGTTTAGGGTTAAAAACCCTGTAATATTAGCCCTTAACATAAATCTTGAGCTTTAATTAAGCCTTAATTGATGGCATTAGATAATGTGATTCCAGAGCATGTATAGGATGATCTACTCAAAGTACTGCTGCAGAAAATTTCTCAGTCCTCAGTTCTTATGCCTTCATATCCCTCACTGTCTGACACAGAATTGAGCTTGTCAAGTCTTTCAAGGCAGGACTGTCAGAAGAGGTTTTTAGCCATTTCCAGGGTGTCACAGACCTCAGAAAAGAAGGATAACAAGGATATACATCAGACTTTTGACAAATCTGTTTTGGGGTTTTTTGGGGTTGTTGAACCCCAAAAAAACCTCAAAACACAGTGCCAAATCTCAAAACCCAGCCAAAAAACCTTGCAACCTGACAACTTCGCAACTTGGCCGACATTTTTGAAAACCTCCAAAAAAAGTTTTTTTTTCCATCATTGCACTATGGAAGATCTCACTTTTCAGACCAGTTTCGTTTTGGAAAAAAACCTAACAACCCCAAAAAACTCAAAAACTCCGCAACGGATTTGTCAAATGGCTTGTATACAGAAGACACAATGGCTTAGATGAGGGAATGGCCTTCAAGCCCTCAATGGGTGTCACATCTTCACCAACAAAGTTTGCTGCCAAGCACAGCCACCATTAAACTTAAGCACTTAATATGCCCGTAATATTAAAGTATAATTAAGGCCTAAGGCCTTAACCCAAAAAAATTACCCTTATTAACCCCTTAAGGGACAACACTGCAATATGGTACCCTATCGTGGACCTAATGCAGTACTAAGTCGCTGGATCCTAAAATATGATATCGAGTTGCAGAGGCCAAGCACATTTACAAAAACTAACTTTTTTTTGGACAAAACCAAGTTCAGATCAATCCCACTGGTTGAACATTTCAAATTTTCACTTTTTTTCAGTGAAAAATGTTTTATTTTCACACATTTTTCACTGAAAAAGCAGGTGAAAATTTCAAAACATTTTCATCACTTTCTTATTTTATTTCGAATTTTTCACCTTGAATGAGAAAGTGCTGAAAAAGTTTTAAAATTTTCACTTCTTTTTCAGTGAAAAATGTCTGAAAAATAAACAACATTTTTCACTGAAAAGAAGGTGAAAAATTGAAATGCTCAACTAGTGTCCAGATCCGACCATCAAAAGGAGCCTAAAAACATACCTCCGAAGTTTTCCCTAAGAGCCGTTATTTTTCTCAATATTTTAGGCCTGTTGAATGGACCCCTTTTGGAC
Source organism: Mycena sp. CBHHK59/15 (assembly GCA_029204085.1). Taxonomy (NCBI): domain Eukaryota; kingdom Fungi; phylum Basidiomycota; class Agaricomycetes; order Agaricales; family Mycenaceae; genus Mycena; species Mycena sp. CBHHK59/15. The sequence continues at coordinate 168,613 of JARGXW010000188.1, forward strand.
CTTTGGGGCGAAAATTTGGTTGATGCCCCATCCCAACAGCTGGAAAGCTGTTCTCAAACTTGTGCATCTATTTCTAATCTGTTTCGGGTTTATATTTTTTTTGTGGCACAATGGGTTCTGGACTGAGTATTTTTTTTCTCACAAAATTTGCTCGATGAAATTTTGAGATCTTATGGGATCATAATCAGCTCATCACAAGGTGTCGATTGGTGATTTTTCACATTTTTAGCTATTTTTTTGAGCTTTTCTCAAAATTTTTGGGGTCTGATTCTGGAAAATTCGTGAAATGGGAAGATTGCCTCGTGCCCATCTCTTCATTTGTGCCTAATTACACTCTACAAATGGTACTTGTGCTTTCAGGAGGAATTCCTCGGGGTGGTATTCAAATTTCCCACGCTTCCAAAATAGGCGGCTTTTGATTATCCCCAACTGCATCGCAGTGGATAACGAATTTATGAGTAGGAGAGTGCTATGAAACTAAAAACTACGGGCTCGAAGGACCTTGACAATCCAAGAGAAGAAAGACCGAGTCAACAGAGAATCACGTCACGTGCCGCTGAAGGGCTTGCTGGCAAAACTCCGCAAAATTCAAACTCTGGCGTTTGCCCATTAAGTGGTAGAGCCTCGTCTTGGCTCCTCTGTCCACTTTGAGGTCTACTTTGTATGGAGAAATATGATGGAATGGGCCTCTTATTTTAAAATATTGTTGCAGAATTTTGATTTACAGCTTTGATATCCCCAAACCAATCAATTTTGGGTATAGAATTCATTCTGTGCGGCCACATTGGAAAAGAATCTAAAATCGACAGCGATAGATCTAATTTAACTACTGAATAGGACCTGCTACACCAGAAGTCTGAATAAAATATGAGCAATGCTCACATTGTCAGTCTTAGTCCAATTCATGGACAACGATTTCAACGAAAATTTCCTCGCATATGCTTAGATCATGCAGGCGGGCGTGGAACGCAGATCGCCGTCTTTTCGCTGTTTCCCAAATCAAATTATAAGAAACAGGGCGCACCAACACATACATACATACATACATTTTCCCACCAACAAGTAAAGCTACATGAATAATGACAAGCCTGCCGCCCAAATCAATCAGGCATTGGTGCACTGGGCCTGGCCGAACGATATGTCGTCGAAATACGGGCCTGTGTTTTTAAATCTCAATATCCAGCTGCGAAAACCTCGCGGATGCTCACCGAGGTGGTTGGCGGTGTCGATGTGAAACAACGAGTTTCCCGTCGCGCAGTGCTTGTTGTCCTGCCCGGGGCACGCGACGAGGTTTGTCTGCGTGGCGTCGGCTATGTGGATCTCTCCACTGGAGTGCCGGAAGCCGAGGAAGCGCGGAGGCACGGTCGGGACCGGGTCGTTCTGGTTCGACACGAACGTGACGCCGACCTGAGTGAAGAATTAAAAATTAAAATCACAAGGTGGGGATGAAAGAAACACAGACATTCGAATCGAGGAAATCGGCCCATTGCTGGTTTCCACCGCGCGGCAGGCCAAAGGTGGTGACGGTCACCTCGACGGAGGGGTCGACGGCGGCTTTGATCATGGCTCCGGTCATCGTTGCGAGGGCGGCGCCTGTAGATAGAACAGATGTCAATCCCAAACTGACTTAACAAGGGTGATTCGGGAGGAGTAAGTACCGAGACTGTGGCCCGTGACGACGACTTTGCTGACGCCAGTGCTAGCCATTTCGGCCATGACACCGGCAAGCAGGCCGTCGGCGGTACGCTCGAATGTCTTCTGGAACCCGCTGTGTACTTGGACGTTCTCTGGGCTGGGGGTCAACGGGGGAGTTGAGAAAAAAAGATGAGGGAGAGCGACGTACGGCCCGCTGTTTGAGGGAAACGCGTTGCGTTAAGGTCGACCAGCCCAAATTGTAAGTCATTCAAGATGGAAAGACTGCAGAAAAAGCGATAGTTAGAATCGGGAACACGGCAGAGTACGATTTTCGGACGTGCATCTTGTCTGGATCTGTCCCTTCGTGGGCCACGACGAGACTCTCGTCGTTTGCATCGTGCGCGATGTAGTCTGTTCAATCGTGAGTAATGCGATCAGAATCATATACGAACCGCGATATCGGACGACGCACATAACGGGATCAGGCCCTGATCTGCGGGTGACGGGTAAGGGAAAATGCCAAAGTTAGTGCGGGGTGCCAGAACATACCTCCGCCCGACTGCAGAAATGTAACGTTCCCGAGCGCCTCACAGGGCGCACCACAGCTCCAGGTGGTGATGGAGGCGCTCGAGCAGTACGCCACACGCGCGAATTGCGCGGGGCGCTCGAGGGTCGCGTTGACCGTGGCCAGCGAGATCGGCGTCGGGGTTCCGGTGGCATCGGCGGACTCGCGCACACCCACGGTCGGTGCAGAAAAGGCGGACGGAAGGAGGCAGAGGAGTGAAATGAACGTAAGCATGGCTTGAAAGGTCCTAATCGGCGCTGCCAGAGAAAAGAAAGGAAAGAGCACCCGCGGGGTGGGAGAGAGGGAGAGACAAACGCAAGCAAGAGGCTGGCCAACTTAAGTTCGCCCCCATTGACGTCTATAAGTAGGTTCCATGAAATCACGGTTACTTCTGTTCTGATTCAATGGAGACATTAGGCAGATGGACATGTTGACAATGAAACAGATACGACAAGCCTGATATTTGGACCAAGCCAAAAACCAGCGCGGTCATTCAGATCCTAGTCAAGAACTCGAAGAAGGACATTGGATGAACAGACGGATGCATGACGACGTTGACGTGGATCGATCTTGCAAGGCCGCAGCTCGGCCCGATGCGGGGCGGCGCAATGTGCCGCGCTGTACGTGCATTCATTCAACCGACTGCACAGCGCCTCGCCCCGTCCACCCATAGTCTGCCATGCTCCTGCCCGTTTCCTACGTGCATACCCGCACCCACCGCAACGCCTTGCCTCAATCTCACCCGCGCTCCATCACCCTCCCACCACACCGCGTCCGATTGTCGACGGCTCGTACCTGCTCCGCACGGAAACTCAAAGCACACAAGTCCGATTTCGACCTCCAACTGAGCACTGCCCGCCCGACTTGCACTCGCGTTCACCATCTCCTGCGTCCTCCCCGCGCGCATGGTGCCCACTGGATGCTTCCGTCTGCGCTCCTGTGCCCAGATCCACCTCACACCCGAATCGTCCTCCAGCAAGCGGTACCCATGTAACATGGGGACAATAAACCCATGTTATTCAATTTCTGCTCAAGCCCGATAGATCAGCAAGTGAATTTGCTGAGCTATCATTGTAAAATTTGGACGCATCCATAAGTTCATAATAATTCTTTAAAAAAACTGCTGCTAATGCTCCAGTATTCAAATCGGATTCCCGTACTCATAAAGGACCAACTGTTCAAACGGCAACTCAGTTCAAACTGTTCACATGCTGTACAGCTACAGTAACCATCTGCATAAGGTCAGTTCGAATGTGGTCTGCCATTGGAGATGGGCAGGTTCAAACGGGAACACTGCAGAGATACATGTATCAGGAAGTTCACCATCCCTTCCACTTCTGCATCGCAAGCCTCACCATCCATGTAGCCCGTCCAACGCCTGCAGACGCCTGCCATGCGACTTCATACGCACTCGCCCAGTGTAGACGGTGACATGCCGCAGCGATCGACAGCGGCCATCGGGCACCCGCCATCGCGACTCCACCATATCGACGAACGCGGCGCGGTCATTGTGTTGCCGGGGTTCGGTTCCGTCCGGTTTTTACCAAAAATTTTCGAACCCCGAACCTGACCATAGGTTCGGTTCAGGGTTTTTGTCGAACCTCGGACCGGACCATGGGTTCGGTCCATGGAGGTTCGGTTCGGGTTCGAATGGGGTTCGGACCTCAATGAACCCCAAATGAAATAAACTTGCTCCTACAATTTTCTGGGACAAGCTAAGCTAATGCGACACACCATAATCGTCATTTCTCATGTCAGCCAGCTCAAATCTCACAAAACAAATATTTCTGGCCATATTGGCTGGTCTTCAACTCTCAACCAATCCTGTGCCTGATTACTTTGGGTCCATTGTGGTCAGTATTGTTCAACCATGGTCCTATGGTGAACAGAAAACCTACAGTGGGGTCTCAGAAAACACCTATTTCATACTTTCAAGTCCATGGAACAGAGGTTTCAGGCCCTCAGAAGCAGCGGTTCGAACCTGTGCGAACCTGTTCGCACAGGTTCAACGAAATCAGCAATCCTCTGAACCCCGAACTGAACACGAGGTTCGGTCCGGTTTGTTTCCACCCCTCGAAACTGAATTTCGGTCAGGTTCGGGTTCAGTTCAGGTTCGACATCGGTTCAGAACCGGACTCTGGGAACACTACGCGGTCAAGGTAGTTCTTCGAATCGCACCACAACAGCGAGGTCAGGTTGGGGCAGAGACAAGGCCCCGCACCGCGAAGCGTCAGCGCGAGTATAATGGTGTTCATGTCCGCAGGGCTGGGGAAATGGAGCCACAGGCTGGCGAGAGACGGGAGGCTCTGCAGGAGATCGAGGACCAGTGCGCTGGTGCGGCACCTTTGGAGCATGAGGTGCGTCAGCGCGCACGCGGATCGTTGCACGAAGGGGAGAACACAGTCAATTGCCCCCTCGATGCGGAGTTCCTCGAGCGCAGGCGCCACCAGGCAGTCCAGAAACTTGTCGTTGGTGACGGTGAGCCGGCGCAGGTGACGTAGAGTGGGAGAGGCGCCAGGATCCGGAAAGAGGTTGCTGTAGCTCACGGAAAAGGTTATATAACATTCCACGATGTTCAGTGCCATGTAAAGCGTGTTGAAATGTTTCAGCCCTGAGAAAGCAGCGGTATAGGTCGTGATTTGCGCCCACGGAAGCGGTACGAATCAAACATGTCTTGTCACAATGTCCCAATTGGGTCACGACAGTGAAACATCGTTCTTAGACACCAGAGCCTATTATCGGCTTAAAATTTGGTGAGAAACCAATAGCCAAACACATTTAGGTTGCATAGAGGCCATAAAAGCTATAGAATTCGATGACAACATCTTTTTGTTTTCTTGATATCTGAAATGAAAGTTTGCGCTCAAAGGCCGCGTTCACAGAGATCATTTGGATGTCTATTCAAAATCTGAGCTTGTAGAGGCATGGAAATACATCGAATGAGCAAGTTTCATATACAGAGCTAAGGAATTGAGCAGGAAATGGGTTTGAAATTTGGCTCAGAACACAATTGCCTATTTTCGGTAGTTTGGTGCAAGCCTCTCTGAGATCAGTCGGCTTGCCGGCTCGGAGAGAGGCTGAACCTAGCCCTCGCAATAATTTCGAAGCATCATCTCATTCCATTGATCAAAGCAATAGTTTATCACCTGTGGGCCATGTCCTTGTTATCCGAGTCGAAGATACATATGCACCGCAAACCGGGGGCAATGTTTCTAAGACCTCAATGCAATGAGCAATATGGATTTTGATTCGGACGTTGATACGGAGTCAATGTGAGCGCAAAATGACCGTGATCAGAAAATCATTTTGAGGTCTGCTTGATGCTTGATGCTCGGATGGCATTCTTCAAAAAAAACATTGCATTGGCATCCGACCGTTGGAGGTCACATTAATACTGTTGCACAGTCTCAACCTGATATCTGAGAAATGACTTCAGAAGAGCAGAAGAACATTATTCATGCAGTGAAGGGGGACCTTAGTCTCATCACAACACATCCCAAATGAACGTATACCCGTACCTCGTAACCATGATTGTTGTGCCATTGAGCTGCTCTCAATATAATATTGCACGGCCCCGCAGTATAGACCATTTGAGGGAACCCAAAATAGTGGGGAAAAGCAATTTATCGGGGCGGAATAATGAATACATGTATTGAACTGGAATACCACCGCGCCTCATCAGTCCCCCAGCTCCGGCTCGGAACCGCTGCTGTCCACCTCACCAATCCTACACTTCTCCTGTGTGGGACCTGCTGGTGCCGGCTCGACTTTCTTGGCATGTTTGATGAGGGTGGCTTGCCACCCAGGAACGGTCTCGACATCGACGGTTTTGTAATCTGTGGTCGACGGATCTCTGTACTTGGCTTTGTCATCCTCATAAATTGTGTTAAGGCATCTGTGAAAGGATTAGTAAATTTATGTAATAGACACAGTAAAGATGCGCACAGATTAAGTTCTTCATCGGTGGTGCTATTCTTGCGGAATTTGGCAATGATCTCATCCACTTTCGGCCAAAAGTCTTCATCGGAAATGGCCGGATACTTGAAGAGGCACCAACGCTGAACGAAAGATGAATTGGGAGGACCAGAGATGAGTGGCTGAACTTACGATCAATGCTACGCGTTGGTAGAACTGAAGGGTGGGCTTGATACTCGTATTCTTGAGGAGCTTGTGAGATACGGCTGCAATGTTGGCGATAGGTGATTTCTTAGCCATGGACTCTTTAACCTGATAAGATGCGTCAAATGTTAATGAATTGAGGAATTCCAAATTGGAGACACGAACTTTGGTCTTGTAAACATTCCAAAGGGTTGTCCCCTTGTCGCGGATAATGTTGCTGCGACTCGAAAAGTCGAGTCGTGACTCAGGAAGTCGACTTGAAACTAAATTTGACTCAACTCGACTCAACTTAGGCCAACCAAGTCACTCAAAGTCGACTTGAGTCGACTCAAGTCACTCAAGTCGAAGGGTATTTTTGAAAAATATACCAATACATCCAGGATGTCACCTAGATACCTAAAAGCAAGGGGAGTCCACTAAAAAGATTATTAAAATCCACTGGTACTGTGGTCTACTATTTGGCTTTTGATGAAAACTGATCGGCAAGTCTAGCCACATCAATTCCATCAATTTGAGTCGCGCTGGTTCACGATGTGTTTGTGGGGTGACGCGTCGAACTGGTTGTGCTCAGGCGGCCTCAAGGCCATAGGTGCATGTCAGTAGGTACAGTCGTGTATCACTGAGCACCCTGGCATGAAAACAAGGTTTTTACAGTATAACAATAGTACTTGTGAACTGTTCGCATCTTCGGTCCCATCCCAACTATGGCTCCACATTCAGTAGGGAAGAAAGCATTGGTAGTGGCTGAACCTGCCACCATAGACTTGCAGGGCCCTCCTTTGATGGAATTGACGTGGCCAGACTTGCCGATCAGTTGCCATCAAAAGCCAAATAGTGGACCACAGTACCAGTGGATTTTAATAATATTTTAGTGGACTCCCCTTGCCTAAAAGTGTGTTAAAACATCAAGCCAAGCCTAGAAGCAATTAACAAACCAGAATATGTTGCTCCTTGAGTTTTTCAAGGTATAGAACATCTAAAAGGCCAAATTTTCACAACCATTATGTTCTTTCGTGTTCCTCAGACTATTTCAGTGCCAAAACTCCCCACAAATGATGAAGTGGTCGTTGGCTGACTCGTTTCGATGCAACTTGAACCACAACCAAATAAACACAAACACTGTTCATTTACGAGGCACTCACGCATCCACTCATCAAATTGTGTTATGTATCGCCATTTACACATAAATTTGGCTGTGTTCTCAAGTTATTCCCCAGTTTCTGCATCCAGTGCCGCCAGGTATTTGTGACATCAATTCACAACTGGAGGAACACTTGGGCCAGGCAGCGCTGCACCCATTATTGTACAAGCAGACATGAATCCACAGTTAGATATTGTCTGTCGCACCACTTCATTTTTTCTCTGTCCTGAATATCTCGAGGGACCTGCTACGGAATCTCAGAAGAAATCCCAGGCTAAACAAATCATCATCGCTATTTTTGCAAAATGTATCTAACAGTCACTTACATCAACCGGAATATCACATCTTGGATCCCTTCGAGGGCTTTCCATGTGACAAGCAGGAAAAAAGAGCATGAATTCACAAAAATGGTCCAATGTAGCAAATCTGAGATTTCCAACCAGGTTTAGCCAGCAGTAATATTGGAGTCAGATGTACGATTCCGAGTTTTCTGATGTGACAGTCTTCCAGGAGGGTTCAAGTCCATACAATGCAATTTCTTTGACCTCTCAACCATTTCAAATTTTCCCCAGACCGAATCTCATGAACTGCCCAGAAACTTCATGGAGAATTTCAACTGAGACTGATCGGACCTCGACAGACAACACTCCACACTATTTCTTGAACGGCAGCTTTCCCATCATCATTTGGGCAGACCTTCTTCAGTGTGTTGGAATTTAGGCCTCATTTGAGATGATCTACCTCGACAATGAGAGCATCCACATGGATTCATTGTCGCACAATCGCGCAAATGCGCTGCCTGCCATGAATACCACCCCCGATTGCGAAAGTGCAATACCGTCACGAAGAACTACGCCACTGAGTACCTCTAAGCCTTGTCCCGGGGTCGAAATACACAGTTTCAAGAGTCAAGAATGGCTTCGGGTCGTTTCGGATGGCGATGAGCTGTATCGGAACTTCAAAACCCCTGTTTGACTTTGGCAGCGATCGATCTGCCCAGCACATCCCAAGTTTTTACAATAAACCTCACATAACATATGAGGTTTGCCGAGGGCCCCAAAGTCGTTTGGCCTAGGTGCCCTTCCCGTTTACATGGTTCGTTTCGTGAGAAGTATGTGGTCCTTCGAGGACTAGTATATTATTGCATCAATTGGCTTTGTAGATGACTGTAGCATACACTGTAGAGGCTCGTGTATGTAGTTACAGTAATTGTATGTTCCTCATTGGGGACCACTGTGGTTAAAACATCCTCCTCCTCCTCCTCCTCCAGGCCCAAATAAATCACAATTGCTATTGCATCAAAATGCATCCAATATGTGTAATTATCTACAGGACCTAGAATTTCGGATATTGCACCCCATACAGGCCATCCGGCACGACAGCAAGGAAAGAGAGTATGAATCCGCAAACATGGCCAAATATAGCAAGCCTATGATTTCCAATGGGTTTAATCAACCCAGTTTATGGTTTTCCTGGGCTCTTGAAAGTTTTGAATATTGAACCTGACTTGAGGTGACTCAAGTGACTTCAAGTTGACTCTGTCTGACTTGCGAGTCCAGCGAAGTCTGGTATTTGACTCAACTCAACTCAACTCAAGTCGGCTACCAACTCGACTTCGAGTCGGCCCGAGTCTCAAGTCGCGGCAACATCAGTCGCGGATCCTTGCCAAGAAAAGATCAACAGCAACGAGATCATCCTCCTCGGGGAGGCCGTTAACTTTGCACTCGCACATGGCTTGCTATCGGAGGCACAGGTTACCGTCAAGACAATAAGGAGAGAAAAGTGCGCACCATAATATGCTCACTAACATTGAGCCCGCGATACGATGTTGTCGTTGGTGAGAACACGAAAGCCTTAACATAGGAACTGATCTTTTTCTGTATGACACCATATCAGCAAAGAAAACGCGAGGAGGTTATAGCATTACACACCATGAGACCATCGGGTATAGTCCGCACTTTGCCCTTGTCATTTTTCTTGGATAGATTGAGTAACTGGAGAATGTGCGCAAGTAGCAAGACTTGTCTCTCATCGGCCAAGTGAGTCTCAAAGGGGCATTGAGCATGGTGACGATGAGGAAAGGGAATCGAATATCTACCTGGCAAAATTGGTCGAATGCCACCGAGGATGTGTCCGAGAGAGTTATCTTGTGCTTGACCAAGCGTCCATAAGCCACCAGAGAGGATGCGCTGTTGGAATTGGAGGAGTGTGGCAGTAACGAAACCAGAGGCATCTGTGCGTCCTCGTCTACGTCATCGCCATCGCCAGAGGGAAGCGCTGGAGGTGGATCAGCGGTGTGGTCCGATTTTTGCGAATGCGTGCCAAGATATCGTTAGTTGGATCCAGGGCAAGGAGATTGGGATCAATATTTTCGTCAGTGAACGTGCTGGCCATGGGGAAGAGCGGGCATTGTCGTCAATGTGCGCCAGCCTTTCACGGTGGACAATCAACTGTCACTTGCGACCTGGAGGGCAACTGTCATCTGATGCCCACGCGAGCTGTCACTTGCATGAATCCGGTGGCTTACCCCTTTTAGACGGTTTCGGACTTTTCCGTGGCCACGATGCAGCCTCGCGTTTTGGAGGTTTTTGTGTGAATTTTCTTTGTATGCGCATTGACACAATAAATGAGATTGTAGTCTTCCAAGTTCGTCGTATAGGAAAACAAATTCCTGCGACAAGGCCACAGCAAGAAAAAAAATTATGTACTACATCGCGACTCTGGAGTAGATGCCAGCGCGTCAGTGAGAAGTAAGAGAAGATAGGAAAGATACTCACTCGTCCACCGGCCAGCCCAAACGCCGGAGATAAAACACGATGACGCACACAATTCCAGCCCGACCCCCACAAGCGCGAAAGCCAAATTTTTCGGTATGACGGACGCCACAAAAGTGGCATTCCGAAGGTAACATCCATGCCCCCAGGAGTTTGAAGTGGAGGTGGATCAGCGCCTCTGGGCAAAGGTAAGTAATTGCCCGGAACTTTGGTGAGATCATACTTACCAAATTTTGCAGCATACAGAACGTTCCAATAAGCCCACCAATCCTGTTGCTGGCCCCAACACTTGCATAACCACTGGGCCCAGCGCTTCCAAGGATGCTTGGAGTGCCCGATTTTCGCCATCCGTATCTGCGCCCGTGCGAGGGCGTGGCGCGTGCGACGATTTGGTTGATCCGCCAGGATCTCGAAGATGTAAAGGGCACCCGGTTTGTCGAGTGCCGATGGAGGCGCAAGGATCGCCACCACGACCCACCTTCGGTGACAGCGAGCGTGGGGTGCAGCGGTGTGACGGTGGGGAGCTGTCACCGAAGGTGGGTCGCGGTGGCGATCCTTGCGCCTCCGTCGGCACTCGACAAACCAGGTGCCCTTTACATCTTCGAGATCCCGGCTGCGCTCGCTGTCACCAAAGGTGGGTCGCGGTGGCGATCCTTGCGCCTCCGTCGGCACTCGACAAACCGGGTGCCCTTTACATCTTCGAGATCCCGGCGGATCAACCAAATCGTAGCACGCGCCATGCCCTCGCACGGGCGCAGATACGGATGGCGAAAATCGGGCACTCCAAGACCCACCTTCGGTGACAGCGAGCGTGGGGTGCAGCGGTGTGACAGTGGGGAGCTGTCACCGAAGGTGGGTCATGGTGGCGATCCTTGCGCCTCCGTCGGCACTCGACAAACCGGGTGCCCTTTACATCTTCGAGATCCCGGCAGATCAACCAAATCGTCGCACGCGCCACGCCCTCGCATGGGCGCAGATACGGATGGCGAAAATCGGGCACTCCAAGCATCCTTGGAAGCGCTGGGCCCAGTGGTTATGCAAGTGTTGGGGCCAGCAACAGGATTGGTGGGCTTATTGGAACGTTCTGTATGCTGCAAAATTTGGTAAGTACGATCTCACCAAAGTTCCGGGCAATTACTTACCTTTGCCCAGAGGCGCTGATCCACCTCCACTTCAAACTCCGGGGGGCATGGATGTTACCTTCGGAATGCCACTTTTGTGGCGTCCGTCATACCGAAAAATTTGGCTTTCGCGCTTGTGGGGGTCGGGCTGGAATTGCGTGCGTCATCGTGTTTTATCTCCGGCGTTTGGGCTGGCCGGTGGACGAGTGAGTATCTTTCCTATCTTCTCTTACTTCTCACTGACGTGCTGGCATCTACTCCAGAGTCGCGATGTAGTACATAATTTTTTTTCTTGCTGTGGCCTTGTCGCAGGAATTTGTTTTCCTATACGACGAACTTGGAAGACTACAATCTCATTTATTGTGTCAATGCGCATACAAAGAAAATTCACACAAAAACCTCCAAAACGCGAGGCTGCATCGTGGCCACGGAAAAGTCCGAAACCGTCTAAAAGGGGTAAGCCACCGGATTCATGCAAGTGACAGCTCGCGTGGGCATCAGATGACAGTTGCCCTCCAGGTCGCAAGTGACAGTTGATTGTCCGCCGTGTTTATAGTTTTGTCATTGGTGGCCAGAAAAGGTAACACGTCTGTGACTTCGTCACATCGTGATCTTCGCTTACGGCCTGTTCTGCGAGACTCAGATTTTGTTATGACCACAACTGCCGAGGGGTACTTTGAGAAATTAACACAAAAATATGCAACATTTCTGGATCGTTCATGCATCTCCTCACTCGTAGTTGCGGGCACAGTAGACATCGTTTATTACCGAATCCGATGTCGCCGTTAAGATGACTCGGAGGGTGATGAAAGCAAAAGATGAGAATACAGTGAGTGGCATGGGAAGCACGGTGAGAGAACCAGACATTGTATGCATGTCCAAGTAGGAACAGGACGCCGGGGTCAGCATGAGGCTCAATCCAAGGTCGAATGGCCGATGCCCGTCTGGTGTCGAGATGTGCATGTTTGGCTTACATTGAAATTGATGTCATAATGAGCCCGACGAATTGGACCTCAGAATTAGCTTATAACTACAACAAATTGCGGTCTACGGTAGACGTTTGTTTTCTGTCATGAGTCCAACCTTTTCTTGACAAAATTCCCAGTTGGCGGTGTAGAGGGCCATTCAGCATACTACTTTATTTTTTTCGTTCAATTCGACAGTCACGCATCACATGGGTACCTGTCGATGTGGAACTTTGGTTGTGTGTCACGCGTCACTAAGGCGGTTGTTGAATTGGTTTGGTGTCACAGCGGGAAATTTGACGCCCGAAACCTGCAAAAAAGCTCAATTCTTGCGAAATTTTTAGTCAAGTTGTCGAATTTTTTCGGTCAGTGACGGTCAAATTGCGGACGAGTCGAATTGTCGAATTGGTCCTAGAAGTTACGCGTCACACCCCCTGTCGAATTGAACGAAAAAATACAGTGTGGAATCCTAAATTATGGTAGATGAGTTATGTGTTCTAATCAGGGGTAAATGGAATCAATTGGGTATTCTTGAGATTAGAAAAACAAGAACTGCAAGATGGCGAGGTTGTTGTGATGTCTCCAATGTGGCAAAATCTCTGGGACATGAAAAGATGTTTTCCCATGCAGGCAAAAATCATCAGGGTCCCTCAATCTAGGCTCCCCAGGAAATTTGGACTCTGGAGAGATCCCCCATAACCTCAGCATGCAAAGGAGCCCACTGGCCTCGACACCTGCATGCACAAAAGCCCATGAATTAAATTCCGACTGTTTTCTGGGGTGTCTGATAAATAAAATTCCATGATCACAGAAGCTGAAAATAGTTACGACAGACAATATTTAGAAGCACATGCATTGTAATTCGTTTCGCATAGTTCAAAGTTGAACCTTTGTGGTTCTGTGTTTGGACCAGATTGTTCGCACCACACTCCCCTGACCATTTAAATAATATTCCGTGAAAAAAATATATATATATAACAATTTTAGCGCGCTTTGCGGCGGAGCCCACTAACCGGGCACTCGGATTTCTCCATAATCTCCTCCAAATCTTCACGGAGAAGTTTCAAGTTGCTTGCAAACTTTTCTAATAAATATTAAATATGTTTTAAGTTGATGATAGCAAGATGCCCATGATGGTAGATGAGTCTCAGAGTCTCAGTTACTGTAGCAATTTGTAGGGGTGAAACATAACACGTAAGGGGGGGTCCCTTTTTTTTTTTTTTTTTTTTTTTTTTGGGACGTTTAAGGGGTCCTTTTGTTTCAAAATTTACTGGTTGTAATGCACAACAGTGAGACCTTTTCAATTTGCCGTTACACCACCCAAATTCTGGGAAAACAGCTTCAAAACCAGGATTAAGTTACTTGCTCTTGCCTTTCCATTCCTCCCATCTCATTGAATTCCAGTTTGTGAGTCTCACAATTGTTACCACATTTCTATATCAGTATGGACAGAAACATGAGATGATTCCTAGGGTGCAACATGTAAATTTGAATGCAGATTTATTTATTGATGAATATTATTATCATTGTAAGGACAACAGGGCACATGCACGAGAAGGGAACTGAAGGGGAGAATGATGGACCAGGCATGGCTGCAGTACTGTGGCATGATGTACCCTGTGCATGCTCATCATGTCCCACAGCATGGCCATGCACCTCCCATGAGCCCCACCCCATCATAACTCTGCCTTGACCACAACTGCAGGCCTGCTCGCCCCAGTGGACATTCCCACCACCAACACATGACAACAAAGCAATCGCGAGGGATCATCCTGCACAGCCAACGCATTGTACCTCTAGGCTTCATCACACTGCCGCCACTATGTCTGTAGCCAGCATGCCTGTGCTTCGCCCAGCGAGGCACACAGCAGCAGGTCACTTGCCAAACCCATTTGCTGGTGATCCCCATTGTCGTGTGTGTAGCTGCGCCATCCCAGAGACCAGAGAAAAAGAAAAAAAGGTGGCTGTGTACCAAACATTACATGAGACGCACACGATGAAGGCGCACCATGCGGCACACATAATCTCAGAACACGGTGACAGGCACTCTCCCCATGCACACAACATGCCAGTGCAAGCACTTCTCCAGCAGCACACTGACAGCGCTGTGAGGCTGCACTATGTTTGCCCACCGTTGCGACATCATCCGCGATGTAGTCTGTCCGCTGGCTCCAGGATCATTCCGCCACTCTCTGCCACGCTTTGCGACTGTCTACGACCAAGTCTGACCCACCATCCGCTGGCTCCAGGATCATTCCACCACACTCTGCAATCGTCTACAACCTAGTTTGCATCATCCGCCGGCCCCAGAGTCTGACTACGACCATGTGCGATGAGGTCTGCTGGCTCCAGGATCATTCCACCACACTCTGTGATCACCTTCGACCCAGTTCGCATTGTCCGCCGACTCCAGAGTCACTCTATCTACAAGAAACACACCACGAACGTTTCCGACATGTTGGACGGAGACATATGCAGTCTGCTGGCTATGGTTCTGCACACTAGGAAATCAGTCCACAGGCTCATACAATGATTTCGCACAGCTGGGAGGGAGAGCGAGAAGAGGGGGGCCTGTTCCCGATCCTCGGAAAGATGAATGGAGTCATCGATAAGGGAAAATCACATGGTCTTTAGAAACAGTATAAATACCACTCACTGTATCTGGAGAAAGCATCTCCGAACTCCCCTGCCTTCTGCTACTGTCCTAGACTAGAGCAGAAAAGTAGGAACCTGCCAATCTATAGAGTTCACTGGTCACCAGGGGCTCTCTTCTTTACTCATCCTCCATTCTGAACAAGAATAATCCCCGGAAGCATTGTCCTTTAGGCCCTTCACAAAAACTCTTCAGTCCTCTCCAGGTCCTGAGAGGCACTGTCCACCAACAGATTTTATACCGTGAAGCTCCAAAAGAGCCCCGGTACGGCGCCAGTTCTTGGTACAGATCCAATCTTACCCCGGACAACTGCGTGGAAACAAATCAATTACTCAGATCCATTCTCCGCTTCGGATCCTGCCAACAATATTAGCATTTCGAAGTGTGCGGACTCTCCGAGGAGCCATCCACATCCTTCACGTAGTCTGTTGAAGCATCCGCCTTCTACGTTTAATCATTTGCGGTACCATGGAGCGCTATCAGAGACCTGCGGACATCATTTTTCCGTTTGCTTTCAAAAGCAGACAGTGTCCATTCCATTAAAAGAAACCCTTAGAAAACTACACATCCTTGGAGGCTTACGAAGCGAACCCACATCGTGACGAAGGCTTTTTAACAGCTCTGCCTGTAGAACAGAATTCGCCGTCTATCCTCCAAGAAGGCCCCAGATTCGTATCAACATATCCGGTGAAGGATACAGGTCTAGAAAAGGGGCAACCTAGTGCTTCCTATGCGAGTGGAGACGATTCCACCGTGTACCAGTAGTGCGAAACAAATATTATTGGAGAATCCAGACCCCATCGGACAGATCATAACTATTACACTAACCAACTAACTTTAATCCACACAGGAAATTTTAACAAGCACAAAACCAAAGCCCTCCATCACAACTGAAAGCTGTAAACTCTATTCCCTCTAGAGGACAAACACTACTCTACTTGCAAATACTACCCTGCATCTAGTAGAACTGCAGTCCACACCACAGCACATCCCCAGCTAGCACAAGGACAATGCAGACAAGCATTGTGCGCATACCCCCGTCTTCTCCCATGCACAGGAGAGCCCCCGGGAGAGCAAGCAAGCTCCTCCCCCATCTAAAATGGAAGCACAGCCCTGGCCATGTCTCCCCATCAGAGCCGCTGTTCCTGACAGTCATTGCTAGCAAGGGGTCAAACCCCACTACAAACAGGTGCACACTGCATATGCAGCGCTGAGTATGCCGTACTACGAGGTGTGCATCGTACCCCACATTGAGTGCAGCGACGAATGCACTGCAAGCCACACTGCTGTGCGCTGTACCCTGCTACTTGTGCGCAATGAAGACGGTGTCCCCACGAAGCGCTGTACACTTACACTGGGGCAAGTTCCAAAAGGCCAACTTGGCCAGGAGCCAAGGCCACTGTAGGGAGAAGATCTGTTAGCGGACGTAAGAGGAGAGGTGGGATGAGGAAAGGAAGCCAGGTGGGAGGGGAGAGGAGACGGATGCATGCATGCATGAGAAAATGTGTCAATGAACAGATGGGTAGATGAATCAATGGTTGAGTGGATGAAGGGGATGGAGATGTGGACATGGGGAACATGGAACTGCGAATGCGTGCCTCGTTTCCTCGTCTTGAAGATGCCAGTGCAAGTGTACATACTCGATCCCAATGCACCTGCCGATGGGCCACAGAATGATCCAGCACGGTCCTCCCCTTCCATGCATCCCTCTGGCACTGTGCCTGCAGCGGAGATCATGTCACAAGAGACGCTATATACTGCCTGGGAGAGGAGGCGACAGATGCGCCTTTAGGAATAATCAGGATGAAGTGAGAGGGAAAAGAAGTGTGATGATGTGGGGTATTCAGGAGACATGGGGGAAAATACTATAATGGAGTAGGGAGAGGGTAGGAAATGGGAACAGGAACAGGAACAAGCACGGGAATAAGGAGGAGAAGCTATGGGACACCACACACTCTCCAGACACCTAGTAAGTCATTGGCAGAGTGCTGAGCATTAACTGGGCATAATGTTGGCCAGCACGACCACGGGCAAAGGAGGACTTCCCCAACTGTTCCTCTTCCAAAGGCACCTCTGGTGCTCAGGCAGCGAAGTGGAAGTTGTGGTACACAAGATACATTTGAGGCAGAGCTTGAGGATGAAAGTCAGACATGAAATCGTACCAAGAAAAAGGGGGGCAAGGCAACACACTGTTGGGAGTAGCCAACATTTTCCCTATGCATAGTAGGGGAGGAGATTAGAATTTAGATCCCTCTTGCAAGCACTAGGACACCAGCGGCAGATGAGAGGAAGAGAGATGGGGAGTGCCGCCATCGTCTGCCAAACAGTAAACAAATGTGTATATGGAAAGGGGACCTATTTACAGTTCACTGCTCTCCAAATCAATAGGATTGACAAGATGAATGGTTGTCGTGTGGGTTGTCTAGAGTGCAGATAATAGAGGGAGACACATGATTTACTGAGTCAAGCGAAATTTGTCATCCCGGGAAGTCAGACCCATCGGGCCGTCATCCAAAAATGGAAAAAGAATTTAAAACTGCACGCTGAGGCTCAGTCAGATTTCTGCAAAATGAGGCATTGTCGGATGGTCTGCAACATCAAGTAGGGGTCCACAGGATAGTGGCCAAATGGACATGCATGTCGAACTAAGGCTCCAACCATTTCGTTTCCATTTGTGAATAGACAAAACAAATGGAAATGGTATGGAAACAGTTTTAAACAGTTTTCAACAGTATTTTTCAGGGGGTAAGTTTCGGGGACATTCTGAAGAGATTCTCCAGTTGGAATTGACATATTTTTGCCTCCCACTGATGCAGATGCATGTCTATCATGTTTCCTGTGTGTTTTGGATAACCCCGTACCAGAAAGACTGGTGTCGGAAAACAAGAAGAAGAAACAGTTTCCCAGATCTGACAAACTAAACGGAAATAAACACGGTTTTTACCGTTTGAAAACGTTTGCAAATGGAAAGGGTTGGAGCCTTATGTCGAACTCGCGTAGATGACAATGTTTGTACAGGAACGACACTGCTTGGTCGTGTTTGTCGTGGGAAAAATGCATACTTGAAATAGGGCGCTACAGGACCCACTACCTAAAGTTAGTGGGCATATGATGCATGCGGACTGGGTGGACAGTACGGTATTGCATGTTCTGAGATTTCTTGGTGATTATTCGATATGTGCAGATGGATCGCGAATGCGAGTGGGGGTAGGTATGTATATGTTAAGCAAGCTCAACTCCTATCACTTATTGAGATTAAGATTCGTTGATCGAGTGCGGCGACAGTTCGAGTCAATGGCTTTGGATGAACTCCGAGATAGATGTTGCTGTATGCGTCGCGCACCGTAATGCTTTGATGATAATGATAAGTACTGTTGTGCCCTGATGATGATGCAAAGAGAGTGAGCGAATATCATGAGGTCTAGCTTGGTATCTATGGTACTATACCGTGACATTGATAAGCGGGACGCGGAGATGACATCGAGAATAACCTACCTGAAAATCGATCAATCGGGGATGAAAGCATGAGCGAAAATATAGAAATAGGCATGCTATGAAGAATCAGCAATTGCCCGCGCTCGCCAGGCAAGTGAGAGGACCAACCATTCTAGGGAGGGGAACGACATGCCGATAAAGATACGAGGAGGCAACAGACACTGCGTTCCGGGGCCCCGTAGACCCAATGTAGACCCAATGTAGACCAGGAGGTCTATGTTCGGCTACGTGGGTGTACCTCTGTCGAGCTGGGTCTATGTCTCGTAGACTGACCCTGTATCCGTGGGTAGGCCCACGTACACCTAGGTAGCCGAACGTAGACACACCTGGGTCTACCAGGGGAAGGAACGCAGTGAGACATTGTCAAGAGTTAGGTAACCATCGAGCCCCCGCCGCTCTTGCAGAGTCCTTGCAAAGTAGCGATATGCCCACGGATACGGTCTGGGTGGAGAGTTGCATAAATGTGAAAGAACTTGGCAATGGGCTCGAAACAGTGTCTCCCATTGTCAGTCTTAGTCCAAGTCATGGACAACGATTTCAACGAAAATGGGTTGCATATAATTGGATCATGCAGGAGGGCTTGTGCAGATCGTCCTCTTTTCGCTCTTGCACAAACAAGATGCCGGACGCACCAATCTATACATTATCCCACCAACAAGTAAAACTACATTAATAACAAGCCTACCACTGGCCAAGACACAAAGGAACTCATATCAATCACGCGGTGCATTGCGACTGGCCGAATGATATGTCATCAAAGTACGGGCCTGTGATTTTTTCAACATCCATCAGCTGCGAAAACCTCGCGGACGCTTACCGAGGTGATTGGCAACGTCGACGTCAAGCAACGAGTTTCCCGTTGCGCAGTTCTCGTTGTCCTGACCGGGACACGCAACGAGGTTCGTCTGCGTGTCGTCGATGATGTGGATCTCGCCGCTGGAGTGCTGGAAGCCGAGGAAACGCGGGGGCACGGTCGGGACCGGGTCGTTCTGGTTTGAGACGAACGTGACGCCGACCTGAGTGAAAAAATTAATCAGAAATTTAGAAAATAAAAATAAAAAAGGCGGGGATGAAAGAAACACAGACATTCGAATCGAGGAAATCGGCCCATTGCTGGTTTCCCCCGCGCGGCAGGCCAAAGGTGGTGACGGCCACGTCGACGGAGGGGTCGACGGCGGCTTTGATCATGGCTCCGGTCATCGTTGCAAGGGCGGCGCCTATATATAGAACAGATAAGTCCCAAAATAACACGCGTAATTCGGGAGGAGTAGTAACCAAGACTGTGGCCCGTGACGACGACTTTGTTGACGCCAGTGCTTGCCAATCCGGCCATGACACCGGCAAGCAGGCCGTCGGCGGTGCGCTCGAACGTCTCCTGGAAGCCGCTGTGCACCTGGACATTTTCTAGGCCGGGGGTCAACGGGGGAGTTTAGAAAGAAGGACTCCAGGAGCGACGTACGGCCCGCTGTTTGGGGGAAACGCGTTGCGTTCAGGTCAACGAGCCCAAATTGTGCGTCATTCAAGATGGATAGACTGCAGAAAAGTTGAAGATTAGAATCGGGACCGCAACAGAGTCCGATTTTTGGACTTGCAACTCGTGTGGATCCGTCCCCTCGTGAGCCACGACGAGGCTCTGGTCGTTTGCATCGAGCGCGATGTAGTCTGTTCAATCATACCGCGATCAGAATCATAACCACGATATCGGACTGCAACGCACATAACGGGATCAGGCCCTGATCTGCGGGTGACAGGTAAGGGAAAATGTTAGCGCGGGACGCTGGGACGCACCTCCCCCCGTTTGCAGAAATGTAACGTTTCCGAGCGCTTCACAGGGCGCACCGCAGCTCCAAGAGGTGATGGAGGCGCTCGAGCAGTACGCCACGCGCGCGAATTGTGCCGGGCGCTCGAGCGTCGCGTTGACCGTGGTCAGTGAGATCGGTGTCGGGGTTCCAGCAGCTTCGGCGGACTCGCGCACACCCACAATTGGCGCAGAAAGGGCAGAAGGAAGGAGACAGAGTAGTGAGATTAATGGAAACATGGCTTGAAAGGTCCAAATGGCGCTGCCAAAGAAAAAAGAAAGGAAAGAGCACCCGGGTGGGAAAGAGTTGGGAGAGAGAATTGGAGAGTCGCCACCCTCTTTGACATCTACTTATAAGTAGACTATGAAATCAGGGTGACTTCCGATTAGATGTGATGAGGACATCCTGACAATGCAACAGATCATAAAGATACGAGAAGTTGACGAAGCCCGATTGTTACACCAATTTGGCCAATAGCAAAAGCCAACGCGGTGATCGGGGTCCCAATCAAGAAGAACATTGGATGAACAGACAGATGTAGGGCTTGATCCAGGCTCATGTCCCATGTCTGTGGAGAAACGGGGGAATTCAAATTTTTTCAAGTTAGAAATAGAGAGAAAAAAGAGAGAAAGAGAGAGAGGATCTAGGACATACAGCGCTTATTTCCGCGAGAAATCCGAGCTCAAAACTCACCGTAGCGTGCTGTATGCCGTTCGCGGTAACTTGAAAAACTTGAATATTAATCCCAAGCCCCAGTTTGGCAGATCAGTGATTTCAAGTCCCGTGTCTATTTGGAGGATAAGCCCCGAATGGATATGGGACCCGGAATTTCAAGATAAAAAATTAAAAATACCTCTCCGCACAATTCCATCAAACGTTGTCTTGTCTCTCTCCTGCGCGTTCACTCACTCTGGATTCACAGCGCCGCTACGTTCAACGCAGGAATGGGGTCGCACAGCAAATTTCTTCAGCTGCGTATCCCTGCCTTTCGTTTCGATCTAGCGCTGAAAGCTTTTTGCGTGAGAGATGGGGATGGAGCCATCACTCTCGTCGTACTTCTGTGCGCTATCTAGTGCTTTGCCGCCTGCAACCTCCCTTCTTCCTTCCTGCACCCACGCATTGATTCTTCTTCCCTCCTCCTGATACTCGATGGCGCGCCACGCACTTCGCCCTTCCATTGTTTCCCCCGCCCCATCTCTATCCACTCACATGTCGCGAGTCCTGCCGTCCCTGTCCCCTAGTACCCCGCTTTCCTCCCCTCATACCCCCACTTTCAGTCCGCCCCGTCCCTCCGCCGTGCATCCTTGTGCTCCCCCACCATGCTGGCAGAGTCCTCCGCCCGCACCTGCCTTCTCCACGACCTTCTTCCTCCCCGCAAAAGCATCTCCTGCCCCTTTCACCCTCCTGCTCATACTCACCCTCCCTCCACGTCACCGTCCGCGCCTCATGTGCGGCACTATGGTCTCCGACCCGCTGCTCCCTCCTCTCTGCTCTCATCCCCCTCCCCCCCCCCCCCCGCTTCTCACCTCACACGTCCGCATCTTCCTGTGCTCTCGTCCTCGCCCTACACCCTATCCCCTCCCTCCCCATCCCCGCACTCTCCGCATTCCCCTACGCTGCTGCTGGCAGTAGTTGCACAAGCCCGCAACGCGATAGTCCCCACCGAGCTCAGCTCGGTGGTCCGTTGCGGGTGGCCCGACGCTGTCGACTGCTACGTCGGGGCTGGCTGCCGCCACCGGGTCGCGCCCGTCGTCTCACACCGAGCCTGGCGGACCCAGAATGTGTTTACCGCCCCGCCGGGGCCAGCGGGCTTGGTGCACAGTCGCTGCGAGCGTGGACTGGGTAGTGTACTGCAGCGCGCCATTCACGCCTACGATCCGAATGGGACGGGACAGGCCTTCCTTTTGCGGGCGCTCGTCACAGAGCCGCAGAGTCGCCATGCCCGATCGACGTGCAGACGAGCGGTGGCGCCTGACGGATGTGGCGAGGTTGTAATCTGGCGCTCGTACAGAGGCGTCGCGTGCGATATCGGTGTGCTGCATTTTGCCACTGGCGAGGATGTCCTCCCGTATGTCCCATTACGTGCCTGCTCTGCTCTCTGCTGCTACAACTGAGCCTTCCCTCGTATCTTTGGGGTGAGTCGCATCTTCGGAGGCGGTGACGTGCTTCGTGCTCTGCGGTGCGGCCTCCGGGCTCGCTGCGCTGTCTGTGTGACGTGTCCACTTGTTTTTCCCCGACGCAGGATGGTCGTCGCGTCATCTCTACTTGCACGGAGTCGAGCAGCGGGAGCGGTGCAGGCGGGATGTGATCCTATACCTGTCGTGGAGAGAGGCAGCTGCCCATTTCTGCATCGCATTTGCAGGTTTGGGGTTTTTGGCTCTTCGCGGACCCTTCTTGTCGTCAGAACGCGTAAATGCAGAAGCAGACGTTCACGCGTCTCGGAGTTTCTGCGAACGTTTCACGGGCTATGCGCCTCATGTTATGTGTAGTTCTGCGGATGAATAGACATTTCTTTTCCCAGCACAAGTTTTTTTCATTGACGCGTATTGGCGTTTATGGGAAGAACCGGCCCGGCTGTTCCGATCAAAACAAACTGGCCCGGCTGTTCCGATCAAAACAAACTCTGCCAACGCAATATGGTCTGAAAGCCGCTTATCGTGAATTTTGTTCCGTGTTTTGCTCATGGGCGCTGGCTGTTGTAACTGGCATGCTTCGCGACGTATATCTCGAGCCACGGTTCTTGGTCTTTTCCATCGCACACCCGCTGTGTTTTTTTCGGAATCGAACACACCGCCAATCCCAACGTGACGGACAGTCTGGACATTTAAGGTAACATACTTGAATATCCCTGGGGTGAAATAAATCCACTCATCTTGGTGCCAGATCCCTGGCGTCCGACTCTGATGATCCATACGCCCCAGGCCGCACATTGCGTATTTATTTCAAACTGGAATGCCCGGCTTCGCAGTGTCAGGACCCCTTTTCTCTGAGGGATCTGGAGGTCCTGAGAGAACTCTCGCCGAACTGGCGAGATGGCTTCATCCCGTTGACTGTGTCTCCTACAGACCGTTTACTTGCGCGGTGGTCCTCAAGGTCCAAGTATTGGGGAACTTGCCTGAAATACTTCCTACACGCTTTGTTTTGAAGCTCGGCGATCGCCGCTTTGGCTATCGCGACGAAGAACAACCAGAATTAACTTGAGATCCGAATGTCGAGGACCGCCTTGATGAGGAACTGCCTCGCATCATAGGTCCTCATCGCTCGAATCCGATTCCAGACTTATTTTATCATCAGCGGATCGACGAAAACGAAGACGATGGTGGACCACAGCCAATGTGGGACGATTGGAGGCTGGAAATCTATGTCTGGACACTGAAATACCGAGGGTATTTGGCCGAGGCTCTTGCCTATCGCCACCTGCGGTCTCTTCAAGGCAACTCTATTCCTTGGCTTTACGGCACCGCTCGCTTTCCGATATCTTCCAGATCCACACCCCTTCACCCAATCGTGGACTTTGTGCCTGGCCTTGCCGTTGGGCACATCCCCGGACCGAATATGAACGACCTTAATGTGGGGAAAGACATCACGAAGGCAGTTGCGGAGGATATATCGAAACGGCTTCTGGATATTGTAGCCGCGATACGCGGCTCTTACTGACCTCCGCCTGCCTAACGTCGTCCTGCGGAACTGGCCCCACAACCCCGAGCCCGTGCTGATCGATTTCGGCAGCGCAGCGGTCAAGGCACCCGGGAAGCCCACCGTGGAATGGGGTGCGGGTGTCGACCAGGTGTCTGACATGCGCAGGGTCCTGACGAATCCAAAATATGGCGAGTGGCACGTTGCGTCTCCCTGGGCGCAATATGTGTGCGAGCGGTACGCAAGGATAGCTGGCTTCGAAGCGGCGAATCAGCGAATTTGGTCGGTCCGGGAGGACGTCGGGGTTCGGCAGTATGAACGTATACCAGGGACAGGAGGGCCAGATGCGAGCGAAAGCGCTCTCCAGTGGAGGGTGAGGCCCAGAGTGCGCACGCAGGATGATTATTCGTGTTTGCGGAGCCTCACTGATCCCAATTGCATGGATGAAGATGCCAATGACGATATTGAGAATCTCCCAGAAGACGTCCGCACTCTGAATTTTGAACGAATTCCTGGGGCTGGCGGACTGGAGGAGAAAGGGAGTGTTTTGCGGTGGAGGGTGACGTAGGGAGTCGAACGCAGGATGAATGCGTGCATATACGTTTGCACAACTATTGAAATCATATGAAGTCGGAGTGAGTAGCACTATCTAATGAACGGTGCCAAACACACCAGTCTTACTTATTATCGTGTATTAGCAAAGTTGAAGGACTAGAATAATATAGATTGAGGGGCTAATGTGCCCTTGTTCGTACTCCGGGCCTCACTCTCCAATGTAGTACACTTTTCTTTAGCTCGGGCCCCTCCGTGCCCGGAGTCTGTTCGTATTGGAGGTTTCGGATGTCTTCTGGAAGCTTTTCGATCTCGTCATTCATATATAGATATCCGTGTACACCGCGGCCCGCTCTCGTGCGCGTTGATTCAACGGAGACGCAACATGCCACCCGCCGTAGTCTGGGTCGGAAAGGGTCTGGCGCGTCTCGTGCACTTCATCGGCAGAGCTACCCGAACCCATTTCCATCAGAGGCTCGTCAGGCGCCTGAACATTGGCAGCACCGAAATCGATGAGGACGGGTTCGATTTTCTGCGGCCAGTCGCGGATAATTATATTCGCGAAACGAAGGTCGTTGTGGAGGCATTGTAGTGTCTGGATCGTCTTGACAAGGGACAAAACCCGTTGTGAAACCACTTCGGCTTGGGACTTCGTCAAGTCGTCTCCGACCTTCAGAGTCTCCATACATGGTCCGAGAATAATCTCGACAGCGAGGCCACACACAAAGTCAACCACTGGATGGACACAGTCGGATCTGAATGATATGGGGAGCCGCACAGTGTATCTCTGCAGTTGTTTGAACCGCCCATCTCCGATGGCAGGCCACGATTTGCGCGTTCCACCGCGATCTTCGCCGAAACATACGACCAGAAAGAGATATAATGAGCGGTGCATTCGTATGACGTGGATTCCAATGGTCTAGAAGTTGGCTGCTGAAAACATCAGCCAAGGTGTCGCGCAGAAACAGCTTCGTTAGGAGGCATGACGAACGGCTGGTGAATGGCGACAGTCTCCCTGTTTCATTCTCCAAAAACAGCTCTTCCTGTGCCGGGGCGGCGAGAATAAAACCGCACTACGCATAGTCGGCGAACGCGAGGTAGTACAATGGCTCGGTTCCGGAGATCTGAATAGTAGGAGATGGTGATGCCAAGCCCGCATTCCACTAGGTTGACCGCGGACTCAAGAATGTCCAGTTGGTGCTGCGGTGGAAAATTCCCTCGCTAGTTATCTGTTCCCACGGTATGTGGAGAGGAAGTGAATGTTGGCGGTATTAAGAGTCTGTGAGCATGACCTGCGCAAGCGGGAGGCAAGGGAAAACGCGTCCATCGCGGCTAATCGAGAAGGTTCAAAATTCCAAGTAGATCCAAAATCCCGTGTATTGTACTCCGATTGCCGTAATAGCGGGAGATGGCCCTTGACGGCGGCGAGCTGAGGGAGCAGGCCGTTGTAGTCTCGATGATAACATGGCTCCTGAACGAACAGCGTTTCCCAGCGATGGCACTGGCAGACAAAATTCAGGTGGCAAAGTGACGTCGGATTCTCGGGACTGGAAACCATGATCGCAATAAGTGGAGATTTTGAGCAGGGCATTGCCCGACCGGGCAAGCTGTGTTCCAATCATGGAAGATTTTTTTTGCTGCTTCAGGGCGTCCGCGATCAAAGTGCGCCCGAATGAAAGACCAGAGTGGCTCATGGGCGGTTGCGACGGCTCTCCAGGGCCTGGAGATGTGTCCGAGATACCAAGGACTCTTCCCGACGAGTTGGCCACTGACATGCGCCGTGTTGAATGGCAACATCAAAGCGAATATCTCGCACAATATCTCCGGCGGTAGCCGACGGATGGGGGACAGTATGGAAGTGTGTTGGCGAATACGTTGTTTTACCCTGTCACATTGGTCGACGAGCCGTGCCACCGTGGCCTGTACAGCGCTGATCTGACAATTGAGAAGATTGACTTGCGCCGGTCCGTTCCGGATAACTTCCCGAATGGGTGAGATCTGAGACTCCGGAGGCGGGTCGTTGCTGACGAGCTAGATGTGCAGCTTCTGGCGGGGATTCCGGCTCGGGGAGCGGAGGAGTGGGTGATGCCCCGCATTTCCAGCAACACGGTGGCACCACTGGCATGCAGCTGGTAAACACTCGGATCTATCACGATGAATAATAAATAAATTAGTGGAAGAGAACATGAAAGGCACACTCACTGGAACTTGAAGCTTGAAGGTTAGGCGCAAAAGAACTTGATAATGCAGGAGACGTAAGATAGAGTTGAGACTGACACAAGTGACAGGAGAGTCAAGAGCTCCGTGACGGACAAGGTCGCTAGTACTGGTGCAATAAGAGCCATCGAACCTACACGGTACAGACCATACGTATCAACATAATTTCAAAGAGGAAAAGAGAGGAATATATAGAACGACCAAAAGAAAAAAAGAAGGGTTACGTCGCTTCATGTTCACGTATTTTTATCGTCTCCCTTCCTCCCTACACCACCTTGTAACACATCCACCCCAGCCAGCCCACTCCCTACATCCCCACCAGCCTTGATACCTAATACCGCCGATCATCGTACCCCCCACGCCCACCGCGGTCCCCCCGCCCCCCACGGTCATCGCGGTCGCGGTCATGGTCACGCCCCCCGCCGTACCGGTCCCCGCCGCGGTCATAGTCGCGCCCGCCCCTGCCGCCGCCGTAGTCGTCGTAGCGCCCGCCGCGGCCACCGTAGTCGCGCCCCCCGCGGCGGTCGTCGTAGTCGCGCGAATAGCGCGAGTCGTACGGGCGCGGGTCGTAGGGACGCTCCGCTGCTCGGGAGGTCAGTGTGTACGTCTGACGGGAGGAGGAAGAGGGAGGAGGAAGGGACGGAACAGGTACGAAGAAGGATGGGGAATGAATACGGCACAACCGCATGCTGCGCAAGCATGGGAGCACCGCGCAACCAAGGTCGTCTCGTGCACCTGCAGATGGGCACCCCGCATGGCTAGGTTCCCCATGGATCAGGTCTTCGTCATGCCGCTGCTAAGCACACCCGCGACCATCTCAGATGTCCCATGCGAGATTTACCGGTATGGTGGGATAGCCGAATGGGCCAAGGCAGTACAGTCGTCCCGTCCCGCACGTCTCCCCCATATGTAGCCGGGTATCGGGGCAGGCGTCCCGAATACAGCTATCAGCACGGGCGGAAGGATGAGAAGGAACGGCAGCGGAAAAAGGACGAGCGCAACGAGGAAACGAAAAATGGAGAGACACTCACTGTCACCCCGCTTCGGCGGCCCGTAGTAACGACCCGGTGTCGGCGTCCTCGCGCGGCCGCGGCGTGCCTGGCAGGAGAAGGGGTCAGCAATGTGTATAATGTATGAGCGGGAGAGTGAAAACGAGAGAGCCGGAGGAGGCGCCGAGGGATAAGTCAGAAAGGAAGGAAGGAAGGAGAGCGCCAGCGCCCGCCTGCCAGCTGGAGCGACGCGAAGCGCCGTCCTCGGGGCTACCACGATCATGATACCGCGTTCCCGGGGCGGATGCCACGAGCAGTGATAGCGGGATGCAGGTACAGCACGTCCCATTCTGCAAGAGGCAACTCATCCACTCCCCGACAGCGCGCGCTGCACTCTATCGAGGTCACCCCATCAGCATCGTCGGGCGCGTGACGGGAGGACAGCGAGGACATTGCGGCGTTGCCCTGCCCGCCCATATCGACCCCTGAAGTGGGACCGCATCGTACCCGCTAGCGCTGGCACACATCCCCAGGAGGATGCACCAGACCGCCCCTTCCCCGTCCCGCTTGCACACCTGCCCGCAGATATACCCCGACATCGTGTCGGAGAGCGCACAGCCAACCGCGCCACATCGTTGTCGACGTCCCGTCATCAACAACCACATCCTCCCAACGCGACTTCCGCCCCTCCGGACGCCACAATTTCCGCCGACGCCCTCCCCCCAAGGGCATGATCCCCTAGTGTCGCAACCCCCTCCCAACGTGCCCCAAAGAGAAAACAGAAAAAGGACGACGACGACCACATGCTCGCCTCCCCCCACGCAAATGCAGAAGAGAAAACGCACCTTCTCCACATTCATCACCTTCCCCATCAGCTCGGTCGCATTCAGCGCCGTGATCGCCGCGTCCGCCTCCTCGCCCGTCTCCATCGTGACGAACCTGGGCGTTAGTTAGTATTGGTGCTAGTGATGAGGGGGAGGGGGAGGGAGGAAAGGGGAGAATGTGGGGTGGGGGAGAGGATGACACGACGAGGAGCAGATGCAGGGATGCAAGACGCAGGATGCGAGGACGGGGAAGGGCTGCGCACGGGCGCAGATGCACGTGTACATATAAAGGGCGAGGATACGTGGTATCGAAGATATGGCCCCATGGTCGTAGAGTGCGGGTATCAGATAACAATAGGATGGGGGAAGGTGGCGTGTGGACGGATGCACATGTGCGGGCCCATAACGAGGCTCAAGATGCACACATCGTATCGGAGACAAGGTGGATGGAAAACAGACGGCAGGTGCAGAGGACGATGCGAGCGTCGGGGAAAGGAAGGGGGGGATGCGGAGGCTGAAAGGAAGAGGAGATAGAACGCACCCAAAGCCGCGCGACTCGCGCGTGTGCGGATCGTACATCACGGACGCCTTTTTGACCTGTTGGTGGCAGAGGGGACACGGGCGGAAGGGGGCGGGGTCGAGGGGAGGGAAATGAGAGCGGCGGGAGTGAAGGAAGGGTGGGGAAACAAAAAAGGGCGGAGGACGGGACGAAGGGGCATGGAGTGCGCGAACGCGGCGCATGACGTAGGGAGTAAGCGGGAGGAACGGAGGGACGCGAGGGTGAATGCGAACGGATGAGCGGGAGGGACGAGTGTGTGCGTGTACGAGGGCGAAGCCGAAAAGCAAGACCAAAAAGAAAAGAAAAGCGAGACCCAGTCAGCCTCCCTCACCCTCACACAGGATAGGAAAAGAATACGCACCCGCCCGATCTTCGCAAACGCAGCCTCGAGGTCGCGCGTGTCGACCTTGTGGCTCAGGCTGGAGACATGCAGGTTGTTGCCCGGATTGTGGCTGGAGTGGCTGTGAGCGGGCGGGCAGGGAGACACGGGACCGGGGGGGGAGCAAGGAGAGACGGGGGATGACGGAGCAGGAAAGGGAGTGGGAGGGCGCCGCGGGGCGGGAGGGAACGCAGAAGAGGGGGACGAAAGGTGCGGGGGGAGGAGGGGAAGCGGGGAAGGGGAAAGAAGGGAAGGGTGGCAACGGGAGGAGCGGGGGTAGGGGCGAGGGAATGCGGCAAGAGCGAAGCGAGGTTACGGAGGGCAAGCGAGGGTACGAGACACAAATGATGCACGGTGCGCGGGTCAAGCACAAGCACGAACGAGACGAGACGAGCAAACGGCGCAAACGCGAACGAGAGCGAGCAGGCGCAGCGCGAACACGGGCACAAGAGCGAGCACGAATCGGAAAAGCGTCAAAACACGCGGACGCGAGCAAAAAGCAGCAGAAAAGAGCGAGACGAAGGACGGATGCAAAACCGAAAGAAGCCACTCACCCCCGCTCGCCATCCCGTGCCGGCCCTGGGCTGCGGCTCCTGCTCCTTCCGCGGCGCCCGTTTCCGTTCTCCCGGTCGCGGCCGCCGTCACGCTCGCGGTCCGCGTTGTCGTGCCCGTTCGCACTCCACGGCGCGTCTCCGCCGTCGGCAGGCGCGGGCGCGTCGCCCGTGGGGATGCTGATCCCGCTCGGGGCGATGTCTTGCGATTGCCAGGCTGTGGGGGCGTTAGGATTTATTGGTGGTGAGCGGTGGAGCTGAGAGGGGCGGTTGGCAAGGGAGGTAGGTGGGCGGGGTGGGTGGGGTGGTGGAGGTAGGTGGAGAAGAGAGGTGTGCGGCGAGGCGGCTGACGAGGCGAGCAAGAAAGGATGCCGGCGGTGGCTGAGAAGACTGCGGGTGCTGCACAGCTTGGCTAGGGCTGGCATCGAAGACAGCTGCTTTCGCGAGTCCGCCGCAGTCCAGCGCCAACGGCGTGCAAGCAGGCCAACGTCAACGACCACATACGCCCACGAGCGGAAACCGGAGAAACTGGCATCGAAATCGACGGAAACCGAAACCGGGCATGGTGCAACTGAGCCCGTCGCCACCCGCGAGACCGGCGTACAGTCGATATCGAAAGCGCAAAGGCGAAAAGGGTGGTAGTAGTCGAAAAAGGTGGAACGGGTCGCAAAACCGAAAGCGAAACGGGCGGGGTTCGTGTAATTACTGAAGTACTGGAGGCGGGGTGGCCGAGGCGGAGCGCGACGTACCGTCATCCATTGCTGAGGAGAGGTCGGAGTCGAGGTTGAGTTGAGTTGATGAGTTGGAGTCGAGCAGTCGTTGGTGGTTGCTGGCAGACCTGTTTGGCTGCCGCGGGAGGGGCAAATACTGGGCACAGCCTCTGTGCCCAGTTTTAGAAGGTTCATCAGCCATTTGACAAAATTGTTGGCCGATTGTTGGTGTTGTTTGGTGTTGTCATGTTGCTGACAACGTCGCAACGCCTGGAGCAAAAAAAGTCCCTGCCAAAACGAAAAAGGTACCGCCATGAAATGGCGAACTCTCCCCAGTACAATGGGGGTTTTCTTTTTTTTTTTGAGGTCGTCAAAATTGGGACGGCTGTTGTGAGTTGTGACGTTGCGAGGTTTCATGCTGTTTTTTGGTGTTGTTTGGTATTAGGGGCAGTCAGAGTAGAGGATTCTGGTAGGATTATGGGTCGGGATTATAGAAGGTTTCTAAATTTATTTAGCGTGGGAGAATCCCTCGAATTCTTAATCCCTCAGAATCCTCGAAGCTCCTCTGGAGGAGATTCGGAAGGGATTGTGATTATGGCAAGGATTATGGGTGGATTATGGCTTTAAACATAATCACGGATTAAACCTCTGATCATAATCCTTCATTGCAGTTCTGGGTCGGTCAGAGTAGATTTGGATTATACCGTGATTATGCTTGGATTATGGAGGATTATGCACTGGTTGAACATTTCAAAATTTTCATCACTTTCTTATTTTATTTCGAATTTTTCACCTTGAATTGAGAAAGTGCTGAAAGAGTTTTAAAATTTTCACCTTCTTTTTCAGTGAAAAATGTCTGAAAAATAAACAACATTTTTCACTGAAAAAGAAGGTGAAAAAAATTGAAATGCTCAACCAGTGATGGGCATTCCAAAATTCCATAATCCATCCTGAATCCTTGCCTTAATCCCTCCAGAATCCTCTACTCTGACTGCCCCTATTGTAGGAATTAGTTAAAATAGTTCTGCATGAAATCTTGGGGAAGATATTGTGAATGTATTTGCAAGGTCTTTTACCTGCCAACTTCAACATGTTTAGGATAAACATCACTGGTTGAGCATTTCAAGTTTTTCAGTGAAAATATTGGTGAAAAACTTCCTTCATTTGTCACACTTTTTTCACTGAAAAAGTCTGTGAAAAATTCAAACCTTTTTCAGTACTTTTTAATGTCAAGGTGAAAAATTCAAAGTAAAATCAAAAAGTACTGAAAAAGTTTTATACTTTTCACATACTTTTTCAGTGAAAAAAGTGTGAAAAATGAAGATAGTTTTTTACCAATATTTTCACTGAAAAACTTGAAATGCTCAACCAGTGCATTAGACAAATGTGGGGTCAGAAAAGGAGAAAGGAAGATGAAAGAGATTCAAGTAGCATTAAATATGACTTACTGAAAAGTGGTCAATAGATTCGTGAAATGTATTTGAAATGGTTCAGCAGAGGACATTCAAAATATATTTCATATTTACACCCAGGAAGAAATCCATAAGAGACATTTTTATGTCATCTTCTGCAGTATAAGCAGATATAAGTGAGAGGATACAGAGAACAGATTAAAAATGTCAATCATAAGAATTTCACGACAGTCATGGGTAAGATGGTGCAACACACTGGTTGAACATTTCAAAATTTTCACCTTCTTTTTCAGTGAAAAATGTCGTTTATTTTTCACACATTTTTCACTGAAAAAGCAGGTGAAAATTTCAAAACATTTTCATCACTTTCTTATTTTATTTCGAATTTTTCACCTTGAATTGAGAAAGTGCTGAAAAAGTTTTAAATTTTTCACCTTATTTTTCAGTGAAAAATGTCTGAAAAATAAACAACATTTTTCACTGAAAAAGAAGGTGAAAAAATTGAAATGCTCAACCAGTGACACAGATAAGAGTCAGTTGAAATATATTTTCTGTATAAGGGTTGGACAAGAGTCAAGAGAAAGTGACAACAAGCCTTGAAGAAACATATTTAAAAAGTATTTGACATCTATTTGATAAGAATGGCACAAAATGGAACAGTTGACATGTGGAATACTGAGTACCTTGTGTGAGAGACATGTAGAAAGAATTTGAGATAGATCTCACAATAGTACAATTAACTTTTAGAGTAAATACTGAGGAAAATATCTGGCACAGAGGAAACTTGACATCTTGGGCAGAAATCTCAGGCCACAGAGCAAAACTGGCATCTTTGGTGGAAATCTCAGGTCACAGAGAAAATTTGACATCTTCGGTGGAGAGATATGGCCACAGAGAAAACTTGACAGTTTTGGTGGAAATCTCAGGTCACAGAGCAAACTTGACATCTTGGGCAGAGATCTCAGGCCACAGAGCAAAACTGGCATCTTTGGTGGAAATCTCAGGTCACAGAGAAAATTTGACATCTTCGGTGGAGAGATATGGCCACAGAGCAAACTTGGCATCTTTGGTGGAAATCTCAGGTCACAGAGCAAACTTGACATCTTGGGCAGAAATCTCAGGCCACAGAGCAAAACTGGCATCTTTGGTGGAAATCTCAGGTCACAGAGAAAATTTGACATCTTTGGTGGAGAGATATGGCCACAGAGCAAACTTGACATCTTTTGCAGAGAAATGCGGCCACAGAGCAAAGTTGACATCTTTGGCAGAGAGATATGGCCACAGGGCAAAACTGGCATCTTTGGTGGAAATCTCAGGTCACAGAGAAAATTTGACATCTTCGGTGGAGAGATATGGCCACAGAGAAAACTTGACAGTTTTGGTGGAAATCTCAGGTCGCAGAGCAAACTTGACATCTTGGGCAGAAATCTCTGGTTGCAGAGCAAACTTGGCATCTTTTGTGGAGAGACACTGGTTGAACATTTCAAGTTTTGCACTGAAAATTTTGGTGAAAAATGTTTTGAATTTTACAGTAATTTTTCGCCAAAAAAGTAGGTGAAAAACTTGAAACATTTTGGTGACCTTTTTGAACCTTGTGAAAAATTTCTGAAAAAGTGCTGAAAAAGTTTTGAAGTTCAAAAAATTCATGAAGAAGTTACAAGTTTTTCACTTGGTTTTTCACTGAAAAATTGCTGTAAAATTCAAAACATTTTTCACTAGTTTTTTCACCAAAAAACTTGAAATCTTCAACCAGTGTATCTCAAATTCTTTCTACATGTCTCTCACACAAGGTACTCAGTATTCCACATGTCAACTGTTCCATTTTGTGCCATTCTTATCAAATAAATGTCAAATACTTTTTAAATATGTTTCTTCAAGGCTTGTTGTCACTTTCTCTTGACTCTTGTCCAACCCTTATACAGAAAATATATTTCAACTGACTCTTATCTGTGTTGCACCATCTTACCCATGACTGTCGTGAAATTCTTATGATTGACATTTTTAATCTGTTCTCTGTATCCTCTCACTTATATCTGCTTATCACTGGTTGAACATTTCAATATTTTCACCTTCTTTTTCAGTGAAAAATGTCGTTTATTTTTCACACATTTTTCACTGAAAAAGCAGGTGAAAATTTCAAAACATTTTCATCACTTTCTTATTTTATTTCGAATTTTTCACCTTGAATCGAGAAAGTGCTGAAAATGTTTTAAAATTTTCACCTTCTTTTTCAGTGAAAAATGTCTGAAAAATAAACAACATTTTTCACTGAAAAAGAAGATGAAAAAATTGAAATGCTCAACCAGTGTATACTGCAGAAGATGACATAAAAATGTCTCTTATGGATTTCTTCCTGGGTGTAAATATGAAATATATTTTGAATGTCCTCTGCTGAACCACACTGGTTGAGCATTTCAATTTTTTCACCTTCTTTTTCAGTGAAAAATGTTGTTTATTTTTCAGACATTTTTCACTGAAAAAGAAGGTGAAAATTTTAAAACATTTTCAGCACTTTCTCGATTCAAGGTGAAAAATTCGAAATAAAATAAGAAAGTGATGAAAATGTTTTGAAATTTTCACCTGCTTTTTCAGTGAAAAATGTGTGAAAAATAAACGACATTTTTCACTGAAAAAGAAGGTGAAAATTTTGAAATGTTCAACCAGTGTGTTGCACCATCTTACCCATGACTGTCGTGAAATTCTTATGATTGACATTTTTAATCTGTTCTCTGTATCCTCTCACTTATATCTGCTTATACTGCAGAAGATGACATAAAAATGTCTCTTATGGATTTCTTCCTGGGTGTAAATATGAAATATATTTTGAATGTCCTCTGCTGAACCACACTGGTTGAGCATTTCAATTTTTTCACCTTCTTTTTCAGTGAAAAATGTTGTTTATTTTTCAGACATTTTTCACTGAAAAAGAAGGTGAAAATTTTAAAACTTTTTCAGCACTTTCTCAGTTCAAGGTGAAAAATTCGAAATAAAATAAGAAAGAGATGAAAATGTTTTGAAAAATTTCACCTGCTTTTTCAGTGAAAAATGTCTGAAAAATAAACAACATTTTTCACTGAAAAAGAAGGTGAAAATTTTGAAATGTTCAACCAGTGCCATTTCAAATACATTTCGCGAATCTATTGACCACTTTTCGGTAAGTCATATTTAATGCTACTTGAATCTCTTTCATCTTCCTTTCTCCTTTTCTGACCCCACATTTGTCTAATGTTTATCCTAAACATGTTGAAGTTGGCAGGTAAAAGACCTTGCAAATACATTCACAATATCTTCCCCAAGATTTCATGCAGAACTATTTTAACTAATTCCTACAATGTTCTTTTGAATTCATCCAAAGTATTCAGCTACAACATTTTAAATATCTTTTAGATGTCTTTCACAACATGCA
Source organism: Mycena sp. CBHHK59/15 (assembly GCA_029204085.1). NCBI lineage: Eukaryota > Fungi > Basidiomycota > Agaricomycetes > Agaricales > Mycenaceae > Mycena > Mycena sp. CBHHK59/15. The sequence continues at coordinate 204,115 of JARGXW010000188.1, forward strand.
ACATTCTTTATCTGCAAGTCATGATTAAAACATTACTAAAAGTAACTAAAACAAATGGTGAATGTCATTTTGGACATTTCAAATTACCATTGCATAATTCCCACCCAGTTTCCCTAAAGATATGTTGATTGTTTTGCAAAAGATAACTGAAACACATTGTGTGACCAGATCACAATATTTTCTGTGTATCTGGCAAGAATATATGCTGTACACATTTTGAATATGTTCATGCTTTCCTCCTTCAACATGCTCAAGAGGCATTTGAAAGATATTGTGAAAGACATGATGTATACATGCTGTACGTATTCATTATGTATCATCCATAACATTCTAGAATTTAGGATGAAAACATGTTAAAAACTTTCAAGCTAGTTTAGCAGTGACATATGCAAGACTTGATGTTATTAGTTCTTGGATATATTTAGCATAGTTCACAAAGTGTTATTGAGATATCCTTCCTGTGTAAGGAAAGAAACAAATATGAGAATGACCTGCTAGATCCAAATTTACAACTGCTGAAAGCCACGGTAGCCCTGTTGAACGAGCGAGTAGCTGGAACACAGTTCCAGAAAGTCTCTGAGAACCTTGCTAAATTTTCTAGTGATGAGCCGTGTCAAACAGTTGAAATAGACACAGAAACCGACCTCATGTTTGAGTCTCCAGGACACTGGTTGAGCATTTCAATTTTTTCACCTTCTTTTTCAGTGAAAAATGTTGTTTATTTTTCAGACATTTTTCACTGAAAAAGAAGGTGAAAATTTTAAAACTTTTTCAGCACTTTCTCAATTCAAGGTGAAAAATTCGAAATAAAATAAGAAAGTGATGAAAATGTTTTGAAAATTTCACCTGCTTTTTCAGTGAAAAATGTGTGAAAAATAAACGACATTTTTCACTGAAAAAGAAGGTGAAAATTTTGAAATGTTCAACCAGTGGGAATGCTTTTATTGTGGGGCTCACAAAGAGTGTTCACTAAGATTATACGCTCGCTGCATCCGACACCACACCAGAAATCGATGTTTGTGAATCTGGATCGGATTCGTTCCACAGTTGAGGAAATTTCCAGCTACACACCATTTGATGCAATGATTTGGAGATTGATCCGTTTTTCCTCAATACAACGACTTTCATGGGAATTCTTGTGGAAGTGTATCCACAACACCTTTAGAGTTGGTGATTTTTGGTCCCACAGCGACACTTTGCAGAGAAACAGCACCTGCCATCTTTTTAATGTGACCAAATCTTTAGAACACATTGCTTTGGAATGTGATTCTCCTGAGCAAAAAATTATGTGGTCTCTCACAAGACAACTGTGGTCAAAGAAATATTCTGCTTTGCCAGCACTCAACTGGGGTTTAATCCTAGGTTGTAACCTCGTGAGATTTAAAACAACGAAAGGTATCATTAGACCCGAGAAAGGGAGACTGTTTGCAATATTGGTATCACTAGGGTGGCATCTCATTTGGAACCTCTGCATGAACCGAGTCATTAGAAAACCAGATGCAACACTTACCACAGCTAACATCTACAACCAATGGTTGAAATCGGTGAATTCAGCCTTGCAATGCGACCGTATTCTCACGGACAAGTTAAATTTGGCCCACTCACATTGGAGAAACAACTGGTACTAAACACCTGGAGTGGGCTGCATATGGATGAGGATTCAGTGCCGGATGATTGGACACTCACAGAGGAGGTTTTAGTGGGTATGTGGCCAATGAATGGTATAGGATAATTTCCTCTAGGTCAGAGTCCCACACTGGTTAAAATATTGTGCATAACGGCATTTCCTCCCAGACAAAACTTGCCGGCATGACTGGCCCAAAACCAGCAACACAAGCGGACAAACTCAGAATGCTTCTGCAGACTTTGTTTTGTCATTCCAAACACTCCAAAAAAAGAAAGAAAAAAAAGAAAAAAATCAAGACAGGCCCTGGCTTCGCTCCGGCGGTCTCATGGATTGATGCACTCTGGGCAGGAAAATGATTTGAGGTTTTTGTGATTAGACACTGGTTGAGCATTTCAATTTTTTCACCTTCTTTTTCAGTGAAAAATGTTGTTTATTTTTCAGACATTTTTCACTGAAAAAGAAGGTGAAAATTTTAAAACTTTTTCAGCACTTTCTCAATTCAAGGTGAAAAATTCGAAATAAAATAAGAAAGTGATGAAAATGTTTTGAAATTTTCACCTGCTTTTTCAGTGAAAAATGTGTGAAAAATAAACGACATTTTTCACTGAAAAAGAAGGTGAAAATTTTGAAATGTTCAACCAGTGAGATCTATGATACACACGCACTATGCAAAGGTGGTATTATAGTAAATTAACGGAATCCAACCCACAAATTCAGGTTAGAAATGGGCAGAAGGATAGAAGGACACAATATGCACACCAGCAAGTGAGTAAGGTGTTGGCATCAGCACTGGTTGAGCATTTCAAGTTTTTCAGTGAAAATATTTGTGAAAAACTTCCTTCATTTTTCACCCTTTTTCCACTGAAAATCTAGGTGAAAATTTTAGAAAATTTTCACATTTTATTTTGAAATTTTCACCTTGGAAAGTGAAAGTGGTGAAAACTTTTTCATTTTTTCACTCACTTTTTCGGTGGAAAAACCATGAAAACTGAAGGAAGTTTTTCACAAATATATTCACTGAAAAACTTGAAATGCTCAACCAGTGCAGGTGAAGAAAGAGAATCAAAGAATAAATTTGAGACCACCATAGATTGACCATACCATTTCAACCAAGTGTTTAGCCACTGCGACATGTGTGACCAGAAGTGTTCATTTTCGAAGTGTTCATCCCTGTCTGAGACCTGTGACCTCAATAAATAAAAATTTAGTGTTCAGTTTGTCAAGTGTTTGGTTCAAAAATCCACTGACCAGAGTTGATATTTAGAGGCCTTGAGTCCACCTGAAGCCAGGAAGGAACAAAAATGGGTAAATTTTCTAGGGCAAAGACACAGGAAAGTTGCAGAGAGTAAAAATTCAGCCAAATTATTGCCTGCAACCTCAAAAATGAATAGCAAATGGGCATGTTGGAGATTGATGACTAATAAGTCCGATCAGCTGACATCACTAAGCCCGAGGTTTCTCACTCAGCAGATGAAGGACTCAGAACATCATAGTATATTCTAGATAAATAGCTAATAGGTATATAAGCTGTAGTAGTTAGTCCCTAGCTCCCTACGAGTTTTAACCCAGTCACCTAACAGTGCAGAGTGTCAAGCTAATCCTTGGACTCAAAACTAACAGGGCACGAGCAGAAATTTTCAATGTTTGGTGGCCTGGTGAGGCAAATGGTCACTGGTGTTCAGACCCTCCGGTGAGCTGTGACCTATATAAAAAGTGTTCACCCGTGACTGAACAGTGTTGAGATTCAAGCATTCTGCAGCTCTCTTCCAGTATATTCGGTAGGGCACAACTCGTGTCCCAATTTTGACAAGTGCAAGACCCAAAAAAAAAAAAAAAAAGGAGGGTGTAATGGGTTGTAACCGCAATTTTAGTGAGTTTATTTTTTTGTCGACCAAGCTCACAAGGGCAAAAAAAGCCCCAAGTTGACAAAATTTTGGTCAAAAGGCTGATGTATTTGATTAAGTACCCAATGATTTTGCACTTTTCAATCTTGACTCAGCCTCAGACCTCCATTGGAATCCAAACTGGCAGCTGAGGGGGAAAAGCGAGTGTATGCTTTCTGCCCTTCCCACTGGACAAAAGAAAAAGAAAAAAATCATTGACTTTCACAATTGCAAATGGCCCGTCCTTGAATCGAATGAAGTCCTTATGCTAAATCAATACTATAGAGAATCTCCACAGAATGCGGATGCATCAGGGAAACCCTCCTCTGATATTTTGTGCCATTTTATCGCAAAATATTGATGGTTGCTGAGATGTCAACATTTCACGCAAAATATCTTCTCCCCCTAGACAAAATGTCACAAAAATATCTCAAGAATTGCTCAACATATTGACCCTGTTTCATGCCATTTCTTGGGCTTTCCAGTTGATATGACACAAAATGAAGACAACAAACAAATGTATTTATTAGTACTATGTAGTACAGTGGAAAGGTGATACATGAAGCCTGACCGAAAAAATGCTACAATTGTGATATCAAACAGGGAAGTATATAGCACAGTGGCATGGGCAACCTCGGTAGTAGATACGACTGGGTGAAACCACTGAGGGTGGTGGTTTCAAATGCACGAAGGCAGCAAGTTCGGCAGGGGCATCAGCGATGGAACTTGTGGGGGGGTGTCACGTACCGTGACATCGGACTCCCTCGGCCTCCGAGGATCGCCGAATCGTAACGTCCTCATTCTTATTGGCTACTTCATTCACCATATGCTCAAGACTCACTATGATTCACTATGACTTTCTTTGTCGGCGTCCTCGGTCTTCCGACGTCCGCCGACACAGCATTGACTTACATTGACTCCTACATACTCATTCCCATCGCGGAGCCTATCGGCCTCCGATGATTAATTACACTACGATATCATTTAAATAGCTCGATGTACTCTCGCTTCTAGTCAGTTTGAATATCGACTAAGTTTCCCTCTTCTCAGTCTGCATCCTTTCGGCCTTCCGTTCTCCTCCGAAATTGGACACTGGGTGTAGAGAAGGGCGCAGCGCACGAGCTGAAGCCAAGTCCACTCCCTCCGTCGGTCCCCGAGTCGGACCTCCGTCCGGCATCCGATAGGACTTCACACTTTTCCACGAAGTCCCCCTTTTGTGGCGTTCCTCCCTTATCGTTCACATAAGATATTGTCTTGACAGGACTCTTCGGACTCCGACGGGCCCCAACGGAATTCTGGTACTTGACAGTATATTCAAACTGAATCTTCTTACGCCCACCCGTTTATGGCTTTGGACCTCAACACACAAATCCAACGAAGAAACGAACGTGCCTTTCAGCGACTTGCACGACTCTCGGTTACTCCTCCAGAAATCGCCGAGCAACGCCGACAACAGGATCAGGCTATTCGGGACTCTCGCATCAACTACAGCGCGGGCCTCCGAAACATAGCCAGTCAAAATATTCAATCATCTTTTGTTACTCGGCAAAGCGCTCACATTGCTGGCAGTATGACTTCCACACAAACACTTCCTTCCCAAACCCGCAATCCCACTTCACCTAATCCCTTCGATTCAATCTCGCAAACCGGTGGACCCCGATCAGGCAGAAATAGCCTGGTACAGATAGATGAAGAATCGGACGAGGAAGACCACCCTCGGGACCCGATCTCCTCTGGGGAGAACCGTCGGCCTCCGACTCCCCCTCGGGAGCCGGAAGAACGCGAACGTCCTCGAACGTCCTCGAAGACCATCAACCAACCCTTTCCATGATATTATTGGTGGAGTTAGCGGAGGCGGTGGAGGTGACGGAGGAGGTGATGGTCCAGGGGACAACGGGGGCCGACGCAGTCGATCCTCAACCCCCGACCAGAACCCGTTCAACAACCCCAACTTGTTTTTTACGTCCCTCACCCAAGCCATGTCTCAGGGTATTGGCAACGCGCTTAATCAACGCGATACTTCTAACGACAAGACTCGGTCCCGAGTTCGGGATCCCGAGACATTCGATGGGAAGGACCCCGAGAAACTCCGAACCTTCCTTTTCCAGGGCATTCTGAACTTCCGCGATCGCCCGTCGGCATTCGTCCGCGATCAGCAGAAGGTCAACTACATGATCTCCTACCTCACAGGAGATGCCCTCGGATGGTTCGAACCGTCCTACGTCAATCCGGACCCGAACAACACTCCGAACTGGCTTAACGATTACAATGCCTTTGTTTCGGAACTCCAACTCAATTTCGGCACCTACGATCCCCGACAGGATGCCGAGAACGAGATAGTTGCTCTACGTATGGGCGACGGACAACAAATCCAGAAGTATCTGGTCCGCTTCAATAAGCTTTCACAGCTTACAGGCTGGAACTCCGTCGCTCTCCGAAAGGTCTTTTATGATGGACTTCCGAGCGTATTCAGCTCAAACTCCGTGATCTTCCCGGCGGCAAACCCGATTCTCTTGATGTCCTCAAGATCTCTGCTCAATCTATTGACGCCTCCCATTGGGAATGGCAGAAAGAGCAGCGATTTCGGCATTCTCGGGCCCCGCCGGCAAAATCTGGAACCTCCGACAATTCAAAGCCGGCCCACTCAAGCAACTCTGGCAATCATCCCACTCCCAACAACGCCAATAACGACTCCAAGAAAAAGAAGCAGAAGGGAGGCGGGGGAAACGGAGGGAACTCCGGCGGATCCCCCGCTCAAACTTCGACTTCTACATCTTCGGAGAAGCCTTGGGCAAAGATGCTGGGATCCGACGGCAAACTCCTTCCTGCTGAGAAAGCCCGTCGGCTCGCCGAGAACCTGTGCCTGCTTTGCGGAGGAAAAGGCCACCGCAGTGATGCCTGTCCCAAGAAAAAGGCGTTCGGACGTGCTGCTTCCACTTCGGGAACCGCGGCAACTCCGACTACTGCATCCCAGTCGGGAAATTAAGTAGCGACTCTCGGAAGTCCGTGCGGCCCGAGGGTCGCGAAGACATCCCCGATCGCACCCCCGACTCTTTTTTACGACTTAATGCTTCTGCTCTCACGGACCCAAATTCCTTATGCCCATTCCTGCAGTCTCCGCAGATTCCGTCGGACTTCCGAGCCCTTATAGACTCCGGTTCGTCCGATTGTTTTGCAGACCCTGTATTTTGTACGACCAATAATCTCACACGCGTTTCTATTCCTCCGATCGGCCTCCGTCTGTTTGATGGGTCCTCTGGGACCATCATCTCTGAAATCGTTCGTCTCGACGTTCGGTTCCCTTCGGGTGACACAACTCCGGTTGAATTTTATGTCACCACCTTGGATTCTGCTTGCTCTGTCGTCCTGGGACACAACTGGCTCACCCGCTACAATCCGTTGATTGACTGGGTTTCGGGCCAAATATCTTTCCGCTCGCCTGGCTCTGCAATTCCACCTTCGGCTCCGTCCGAAGGCCTCCCGCCGGCCTCCGCCGGCTCCATCCCTCCCGTAGGGGAGCCCTCTGTCGCTCCTTCGGCTGACGCTAAAACTCCGTCGGTCTCCTTGATAGGAGCAGCTGCCTTCGCCAGTATTCTACGCAGCGAAGGTAGTCAAGTATTCCGTCTAGGCCTCTCAGAGGTCCTAGGACGTTCATCTGATACTTCCTCGGCTCCGGACTTGTCCGGACTTCCGTCGGAGTATCATGAGTTTGCTGATGTCTTTTCGGCTTCCGAGTCGGAAAAATTGGCACCTCATCGGCCATACGATCTCAAGATCGAACTAGAGGATGGGGCATCACCTCCGCCCGGTCCTATATACTCCCTTTCTCAGCTAGAATTGGCGGCCCTCCGAGATTTCCTTGACAAGAATATTACTAATGGCTTCATTCGACAATCGACTTCCCCGCACGGCGCTCCGATCCTCTTCGTAAAGAAGAAGTCTGGCGAGCTTCGGCTCTGTGTAGACTTCCGAGCACTTAATCGGATCACTCGGAAGGATCGGTACCCGCTACCGCTCATCTCGGACCTCCTCGACGCTGGGCGTAGCGCTAAGGTCTTCACTAAAATTGACCTTAAACATGCGTATCATCTCGTCCGGATCACCGACGGAGATGAATGGAAAACAACATTCCGGACTCGCTATGGTTCCTTTGAGTGGCTGGTGATGCCTGAAGGCCTGACCAATGCTCCTGCGGCTTTTCAACGATTCATGAATGACCTCTTTTCGGATCTCCTCGACATCACCGTCGTGGTGTACCTCGACGACATCCTCATCTATTCAGAGGACCCATCGGAACACCGACAGCACGTTCGGGAAGTACTTCGGCGCCTTCGGAAAGCCGGTCTATTTGCTTCCCTCAAAAAGTGCGCTTTCAACGTGGAAACTGTTGAATTCCTCGGATACATCCTATCACCGGAAGGACTTACGATGGACAACTCCAAAATCGAGGTCATTCGGGAATGGCCGGAGCCCCGAAAAGTCAAGGATGTGCAATCATTCCTTGGCTTCGCCAATTTCTATCGTCGCTTTATTGCGAACTATTCGGACATCGTCGTGCCGCTGACACGGCTTACTCGGAAGTCCGAACCCTGGCTTTGGTCCCCCATATGCCAGGAAGCCTTTGATACCCTTAAGCATGCTTTCACCACTGCTCCAATTCTTACGCATTGGGTTCCAGGTGCACAACTGACTCTGGAAACCGACGCATCCGACTACGCCATTGCGGCGATTCTCTCCATAACATCGCCGGACGGAGAAATCCGCCCAGTCGCATTTCATTCTCGGACCCTCTCGGCCCCCGAGCTAAACTACGACACTCATGACAAGGAACTACTGGCCGTTTTCGAGGCCTTCCGAGTCTGGCGCCGATATCTGGAGGGAGCAGTCCCACCAATTGACGTGGTCACTGACCATAAGAACCTAGAGTATTTTGCGACTACGAAACTCTTGACCCGCCGGCAAGCTCGGTGGTCCGAGTATCTGTCACCTTTTAATTTCATCCTTCGGTTCCGACCGGGACGCCTCGGAGGCAAGCCTGACGCTCTCACTAGACGATGGGACGTCTACCCTAAAGAGGGGGATAGTGGCTACGCCAATGCAAATCCGCATAATTTCCGACCAGTATTCACTCAGCATCAGATTGGTGCGTCCCTTCGCGCATCCGCGCTTTGGACCCCGGCGCTCCGAGCTGGTCACATTATGGACATTGATCAACTTCATGCGGACATCCGAGAGGCCCTACCTTCTGACCCTTCTGCCTCACGACATCTTAATGACTCCTCGGACCCCCGATGGGTCACCCGAGATGGACTTCTCTATCACGATGGACGTATCTACGTCCCGGACGCCGCGGAACTCCGACTTCGGGTTCTGCTCGACAAACACGATCATCTACTTGCTGGTCATTGGGGACAAAACAAGACCCTTGCCTTGGTCCGACAGGAATATGTGTGGCCTGGACTCCGAGACTTTGTTAAAAGTTACGTCCGATCATGCGTTTCTTGCAAACGCGGCAAATACACTCACCATAGACCCTACGGACTCCTTCGGCAACTCCCGGTCCCCGAGCGGCCTTGGGACTCGATTTCTATGGACTTCATTGAACAGCTCCCTATGTCTGACGGTTATACCAGCATCCTCGTCATTGTCGACCGCCTGTCCAAGATGGGACTCTTTATTCCCTGTCACGGCAAAATCTCGGCGTCCGAGTTAGCCCATTTATTCGTTCTTCACGTTTTCTCCAAGCACGGAGTCCCGAGCCATGTCACCTCCGACCGGGGCACCGAATTTGTTAATCATTTCTTCCGTTCCTTGGGAGAAGCGCTCAATATGCGTCTACACTTCACCGCCGGATACCATCCCTCCGCCGACGGACAGACCGAGCGCGTCAATCAGACCTTGGAACAATATATCCGGATGTACTGCAATTACCAGCAGAACAACTGGGCTGCACTTCTCCCTCTAGGCGAGTTCTCCTACAATAACACTCCTAATGAAACTACCGGAGTGTCTCCTTTCTTCGCCAACAAGGGCTATCACCCGTCGGTTACCGTGCACCCCGAGCGGGATATTACCTCCGCTCGGGCCCGAGACTTCATAACGGACTTGGATGCTCTACATCAAGAGCTTCGCACTCAGATGGCCGCTGCACAGAAGCGTTATCAGGGACCCGCAGACAAGCGGAAAACCGTGGACCCGAAAATCTCAATCGGAGACGAGGTATACATCAATGCCTTCGGCTTCCGAACAGCGCGACCGACTAGGAAATTCTCGGAACTCTTCTATGGTCCATTTGAAGTTATTGCCCAGCCCGGACCCGCTTCCTTCACCGTTAAACTTCCCCGAGACATGCGTCAAATTCATCCCGTCTTCCATGTCTCTCAACTTGAACCCTCACATCCAAATACTATACCAGGTCGAGAACGGCCTCCGCCGGCCCCGATCGAGATAGAAGGAGACCTCGAGTATGAAATCGCAGAGATATTGGACAGCAAAATCGATCGGCGCCGTCGGCCTCCGCTAGTCTACCTTGTTCGCTGGGACGGTTATGCCGGAACAGCAGAGGAGACATCTTGGCTACGAGCCGATGAACTTGCCCATGCAGCAGATCTTGTTGAAGAATTTCACGCCAAACATCCTAACCGTCCTGGTCCGTTGTAACATCGGACACCGACGGTCACCGATGCGACTCGTTTACGATGTCTCGCACAGGTTTTTACGCAATGAAGGTTTTCTGAGCGTTTTCCTTTTTTCTTCCTTATGTTACATATCACATTTCACAACTCAAAAGAAAAATCAAATTCTATAATACAAGACAACTTTTAGGCGGACCCGCTCGGCCCCGCCTCGTCGGGTCCTGGTCCTTTCGACCCCCCGCTCGGCCCCGACCCGGACTCCCCTTCCTTCCCTTTCACGGGCATCTTGACGAAGTTCCCGTTTTCGTCCCGCTCGGGCTCCGGTGTCAACATCAACGGGGCAGCGACTGCCCACACCTCTGGATGCATGGCCTGCATCCAGGCGCTGCCCAACGTGACAATATTGCGGAGGGCCCGAGAGGTCACCTCCGCGCATCCGAGCTGTCGACGACAGCCCCCGTGATGCCAAGGAGGCTGCTCTCGGCCCTCCGGTGGAACTTGATATTTTCATCGCCATCCTTTTTCTCCCGCGCCGCTCGTCCCCGTTGATCTCTCTCGGCCCCCTCGGCCCCCGACGCCAGGAGTGCCACCAGGGCCTCCAACGCGGCCCCGACGGACTCCGGCGCTGCCTCTGCCACACCAGAGGTGAAGCTGCACTTCACCTTGCTGGCATGGCAGCGGCTACAGGCGCGACCCTTGGCGCGACGTAGGCACTGCGCGCCAACTTGGCGGCAGTGCGAGCACTAAAGCTGAAGTCAGTTTCCGACGGCCACCGGGAGCGGACGACTTACCTTGGTGGGGAACTCTTCCCCCGTTTTCTGCTTCTTGGCCATCGGCCCCGACTCAGCACCCGAGTCGGGGCCCTCCTCCTCCTCGACGGACCTGGCCCGACTCTTTCCTTTCAGCTTGGCGGCCTTCTCGGCCTCCGCTGCCTCGACCCTCCTGACTTCCGCCCTCTTCCGCTTCCTCTCGGCCTTTTCGGCCGCCCGGTTCTCTGCCTCCACCCGTTCATTCTCGGCCTTCTCGGCCGCCCGTTTCTCCGCCTCCACGCGCTCCGCCTCCACCCTCTCGGCCTCCGCGGCTGCCCGACGGGCCGCCTCCGCCTCCTCCTCCTTTCTGCGCCTCCTTGTCGCTGCGCGCAGACGGTGGCGGAGGGCGGCCTCTTCCTCGTCCGACCACTCCTCGGCCTCGGACTCCCGTGCGTTTTCGAGGCGGGCGTGGTACTCGTCCGTTGTTTCGTTGGCGTTGCGGGGCATTACGGGTAGTGGGGTGGTTGGGGTACGTGGGTGATGGTTGTTGACAAGTTGTGGAAAAAAATTTCGGTTTCACATCACGTGCTACTGTACAGTTGCTGCAGAAAGTGTTCGGGCCGATCGGAATCGGCCCCGAACTCCGTTCCACTGACGCAGTTTTCCCAGCACCTCAAGGGTTCGGTGCTAAGTGGGGGATACTGTCACGTACCGTGACATCGGACTCCCTCGGCCTCCGAGGATCGCCGAATCGTAACGTCCTCATTCTTATTGGCTACTTCATTCACCATATGCTCAAGACTCACTATGATTCACTATGACTTTCTTTGTCGGCGTCCTCGGTCTTCCGACGTCCGCCGACACAGCATTGACTTACATTGACTCCTACATACTCATTCCCATCGCGGAGCCTATCGGCCTCCGATGATTAATTACACTACGATATCATTTAAATAGCTCGATGTACTCTCGCTTCTAGTCAGTTTGAATATCGACTAAGTTTCCCTCTTCTCAGTCTGCATCCTTTCGGCCTTCCGTTCTCCTCCGAAATTGGACACTGGGTGTAGAGAAGGGCGCAGCGCACGAGCTGAAGCCAAGTCCACTCCCTCCGTCGGTCCCCGAGTCGGACCTCCGTCCGGCATCCGATAGGACTTCACACTTTTCCACGAAGTCCCCCTTTTGTGGCGTTCCTCCCTTATCGTTCACATAAGATATTGTCTTGACAGGACTCTTCGGACTCCGACGGGCCCCGACGGAATTCTGGTACTTGACAGGGGGACATGGATGCCAGGCATTGAGTGTCAAAAGCTTGGGCTGGAACTCAATAAAGTGGGGTGTGTCTTGGGAGAGCAAGAGGCAGAGGGAGGGGTGCTTGAGGTTTACGAGGACCTTGTGGGCTGGGAAGCTGCTTGTTCTTCTCAATCCAGGTGCGATGATGTTGCTGGCAAACTTGACCATCTTCTTTGTGCCTCCATTCAGCATCCAGGCTGGGTGCTGTGATGTGGACTGCAGTTCTACTGTATGCAGGGTAGCATTTGCAAGTGAAGTAGTGTTTGTCCTCTAGAGGGAAGGAATTTTACAGCCTTGGGTTGAGTGAAGACAATAGTCTTACTTGTTGGAATATATTCTATTGCTTTTAACAATTCCGTTAGTTGGTAAATCTGATGTGTATTGCACATTGAATGGGGGTCCAGGATTCCTAATTATATTGTTTCACACTACTGGTACATGGAAGAATGGTTTCCACTTGTGTAGGAAGCACTATTTCGCCATTTAAGATATATATATATATATACCTGTATCCATCACCAGATGTTATGATACATTTCTGGGGTCTTCTTGGAAGATTGTCAGTGAATGCCATTCTATGAACCAAGCTGTTAAAAATCCTCTGCCACGATGCAGGTTCACTCGCAATCCGCTGAGGGGGTACATTTAATTGGGTTTTTATTGAATGGACACTGTTTGCTGTAAAGTCAAGCAAAGAAATGATGTCCACAGGACTCCAGTTGTGTTCAGCAGTACTGCAAATGGTTTAAACATAGAAAGCAGATGCTTCAACAGGTTTTGTGAAGGATGTGGATAACTCTTGGAAGGGTCTGCATGCTTCAGAACACAATTATTGCTGGATTCAAAGCAGAGAAAGTCTCTGGGTATTTGATTTGTTTTGGCACAATCCTTGGTGATCAGAGAATATCTGCATCAAAGATGAGTGCCATACTGGAGTTCTCTTTTACAAGAACTTCTTGGCATAAATTCTGTTTTGGTGGGTAGTTCCTTGTAGGACACAGAGGGGACTGAAGTTCATGTGAAGTGTCAAGGGACAATACTTTCTTGGGGGTATTCTTGTTCAGAATTGAGGATGAGTAAAGAAGAGAGCCCCTGGTGACCAGTGAACTCTATAGACTGGCAGGTTCCTACTATTCCACTCTCTAGGACTCTAGCGGAAAGTGGGGGAGTTCCGAGATGCTTTCTCCAGATACAACAGGTTGTATTTATACTGTTTCTACTAGTCCATGTGATTTCCCCTCATTTCCCCCCATCTCTATTTGTCTTCTTGACCAAACCCCCTGTTCCCCTTCATGGACTTGGGTCCCCGTCAAGTCCTGTCCCTCTCTAATCGTGCGGAAACCTTTCTTAGACAGGTGGAGTCTCCAAGGAATGAAACTATAGCAATTTTGATCAAACAATTCCTGTTGTGATGGGAATCAGGGTTCGAACCGCTTGTTTGAACACCTCAAGGACAGAATACCCCAAATATTGTGACTGCATATAGTATTCAAATACTGTTGAGAGCAGTAATTGAACATTCTAATCATGGTCAGGTTGAACACGGATTGAACACATTTCAGTTATGTTCAGATCTGCTAAAAAGAATGCATTGAGCATGAATTGAACACCAGACCTCCAGATTAAGTATACACAACAGGAATAGAGTCATAACCTGTAAGCCATAAAGGCTACAAAACATGATCTGTATGGTCTATGGGTTATCATTTGTACTTCAACAGAACCTGCAGTGTTGGGTGGTTACAAGTTTGATTCCCAGCCTCTGCCTTTTTGGGAGTCATCCACAGTTCCAGCGGCCTGTTCAAACAAGCAGTGTTTGAACGCTGATTCCCATCACAACAGACATTGTTCAAACAAAGATGATATGGTTACTGCCAAGGAATGGTCATACAAGCTTGCAGACTGAGTTTCCTGCTTGCAGAATGAGTTTCTAGTGTGTGGAGTGACTGTACAAGGTCACAGAATGACTGTATCAGCTTGCGGAACGTGTTTCTCATATGCAGAGTGACCACACAAGCCTGCAGACTGAGTATTTAATGTGCAGAATGGCCGTAGGAATTCATGAACCCAGTGTCTTGTGTGCAGAGTGACCGTACAACCTTGTGGAATGATTTTCTAGTGTATGGAGTGACCGTATGAGCTTGCAGACCAAGTATCTAATGTGTGGAGTGGCCATAGGAGCTTGTGGACTGAGTCTACTGCAGCAGAATGACTGTAAGACCTTGTGGAACAAGTTTCTAGTGTGCAGAGTGACTGTATGAGTTCACAGAGCAAGTTTCAAATGTGCAGAGTGGCCATAGGAGCTTGCAGGCTGAGTCTACTGCATGTGGAATAATTTTAGGACCTTGTGGAACAAAGTTTCAAGTGTGCAGAATGATTGTATGAGCTCACAGAGCAAGTTTCAAATGTCTGGAGTGGCCATAGGAGCTTGTGGACTGAGTCTACTGCAGGCAGAATGACCATAGGAGCTTGTGGAACATGTTTCTAGTGTATGGAGTGGCCATATGAGCTTGCAGACTGAGTCTACTGCATCCAGAATGACCATAGGAGCTTGTGGAATGAGTCTACTGCATGGGGAATGACCATAGGAGCTTGCTGACTGAATGTCTTATGTGCAGAGTGGCCACAGGAGCTTGCAGATGGACTGAGTCAATGACCATAGGACTGTGATTGAGCTATTGTGCGGCCAGTGTCTCAAGTATGCTGTGGTGTTAGAATGGTGGGCAAACATAGTGCAGCCTCACACCAAGCTATAGCATGGTCACATAGGAGTCATGAGCCCAGCCACAGTGATGGAGGCAATCACTGTGTGCATGTGCTGGAGCCCACTGCTTGCATTGGATCAGCAACACCCATCCACACAAAGTCAGAATGTTGGCCTTCAAGATGCCTAAGGGGTAGATCTGTGGCAGCTCAGGGGACTGCCTTGGGCCATGGATGAGAACTAAAGCACACACTTTCTCAAATGCAGCATGTGAGAGTGGGCTGCTTGTGTGTGCTATGCGACAACAATTCTAACCCAGAGCATACTTATTTCCTGAGTCAGAGGAAGCTGCCCACAATTCCAATGGCAATTAGTAGAAACTAGAGCTTGAGACTAGCTTGAGACGAAATAGTGTTGCAGAAATAAAATTGCTGTCACCAAACAATACTGCCTGATCCATGCTGAGACTTGTGTGTTGAGAGACTAAGAGTGTGCAAGAGACTCACAGAAAGTTGGTGGGCTTAAAAATGTGGTCCCAGTGATGGAAGCACCAGGTGGCATTCAAAAGAACCATCAGGGAGCAGGGCAAGAGCGGGGAGAAGATAATACAGTGTGGTCATGGGCTCAGCCCTCTGACCTGGTCACACTCCTGATGCAGACTCAGACCACCAACACCAACTTGACCAACACAAGTAATTCATGTAGCTTGGAATCACCCTGAAGCTTACTTCAGGGCCATTTCCGCGCTGTTGTAAGTATCCACCCAAGCACATGCATGTGGTGGAATTCATGCATAGTATTTGGAAGGCTTTGCACAAGTTGTAGTTGAGTTGTGGCAAAATGGCAGCTCCGACTTGGAGGCCATTCTCAAGCCAACAACAGGGCCATCACCTTTGGGAACCACACAGGGCTCAGAGTTCTACAGTATGTGCCAGTTTTTTTGTACTACACATCCTAGGTCTATTTCCTCATGCTTGATCCCACTTCACTACTTCAATTCAAATCAGATTCCAATCACTCAGCCTAGACCCTTGACTCACCTATGTTCCAGGAAGGTGGGATGCAATGCTGGCATGCTCGTATCGACCCAGCACATGTGCCAAATGCATCCCACAGAGGCCCAGGCAGTACTTGGGCTACTGCAGCCTTGCAGGTGGTCAATCTGGCCCCACTAACTGGAATTGAACCCTCGCCATCAGGAACCACCACCTGACCACTTCCTGGTGGAGCATGAGAAAAGAAAGTGAAATGAGAATTCCGCATAATTTTGATATCAGCTGTAATAGTTTCAGCCATGCTGGGATCCCAATTGAATTCAATGATTTCAGCCGCCATGAAAATAGCTAATAAACTACTTATTCAAGCACTAATTTCAGCAGAGCGTAAAATTATCAGTTAAATTCTCATTTTAGAGTAACATCTAAACACGGAGAATCATAATCATCTGCACCTAAAAGGCCTTAATCCAGCTCTTCAACCTAGTGTGGCAAATTTTAATCCTGCATATCCTTTGCTATACCTTTATTCGGTGTGGGCAGCTGGATTCACTCCAACTCCTAAATTTCCTGGATGCATAACTCCTCCAACCAATGCAACAGTTTGGCACCCATGAAAAATTTGTGTGACAGTCTGGAAAATTTTCGACATTGAACACATTTTTTTGCCAAAATGGAGCTTTTTGGAAAATTTCAGATGTGTTGTCATGAAATATATAGAGACCCATCTGTGATTCATGACTGTTGAATTGATTTAAATGAGGTCGACTCCATTCGTTGAACAGAAGTAACAGTTTATGTATGTGCACATAGAGATTTGAATGGGTGACAAGTCTAAATAAGGCAGAAAGCTAATTCACATGATAACTGCTACACTAAACAGTACACTCCTGAGATCTGGTGTCCATATATGATTAGCTAATAAGTACTAGTAGGCCTACTCCATGGCAGAGCCCACGTATCGGTGTTCTGTACTGAACACTTGAGCTCTGGTTTTCCAGAGGAGATTTTTATGGTCTTCTCAATATAAGTAGCCACTACATACTGTATGAAAGATGGCCAGTAGCTACACATCTTTGTCACCCAAACCCTCAATGCCCTCCCACTGCAGCCCCTCGCCAAACACAATGAGCAGCACCAGGCACTCCAGCACAGGTGAGAGCATGCCATGCCTGCCACCCTGCATGACCCACCTGTGAATCGTACTGTTACGTCACTCCCTATGTGCTCGCTTGTGTCAGGGATGTGCAACTGAGATGAAGACACCATATACCTCCAACCAGTGTTATGTCATGCTTCTCTGTGAACTTGAACACCTCAAAGATCTGCACCCTGGCCTTCGAATAACGGGTAAGTGCACACTGGGGGGTGTGGAGCAGGGAGGTGCTTATGCTGGAGGTGACAGCTGGGAACGTGTCCATGCACCTTCAGCGACAAACACCAGGTTGTATGAGATCTGTGCACAGGGCTCTGAGCATCAGAGCATGGATGATGAGTAAAGGGTGACACACGTCCTTGAGGTTGTGGGTCTGCCAAATTCCAATCCATGAATCCAAAGAAACAGACAAATGTGGAAGAAGGAATGCACCAACTGCGCAAGCATACCCAGGCTGCTGCTCCACCCCTTGAAATTGTGCTATTGGTGCCCTGACAACTGCGCAATGCCTGACTCCCATGCGGATAAACACGTGCCAGCTTGGTCATATAAAGTGTGACCGAATGTGATGGTACGCGTCATCCCGTTCTTCTTTCTCCCACCACCTTCACCACCATGACTTCCGCAGACACATGACATAGATCCATCTCTCATGCTCTCAGGCCACCGTGTTTGGTCTCCTCTAATAGCTCGCTGATCCCAACAATAGTGAACCTCTCGACGGTCTCACCAGACTGGTAGCAAAGTCAGGTAAGTGCCAGCATATTCGCGCATCTATTACGTGTTCTAACGTCCCCGTGCATCCTAGTGCTGCGGTAGTTGAATTGATGACCAATCGAGGTCTCGCTCGACCCTCCCGAAATCCGTCCCCAAAGCGGAACGAAACGGCAAGATCTGGCGCGTCCTCAACAAGGTCAAGGGAATGGACACGGCGCAGCGCAAAGTCATCGACCTTCATTCGCGCATGGACATCCTTTTCGGCAGTACAGCTGTGATCCAGATGGCGAATGACCCAATCCGCCGGGGTTCTTCGGGGATCCTACTCCTATCCAGTACTTGCGCAAATTAAATGGAAGTCCGACGGATTCCTCTGACAGTTGCGACACTCAAATTGACCCACTGTTGGAAGAGATGCAACACCTGTGGTGCGGACCTCTTTGTCGATTACTGAGTTCACTAATGATATTTAAGTTCAAACCCATACCCCCACCTCCCCAACGACACCCACTCCGGCGTCACCTACATCGTCAAACGAAGCGGGCGAAGCGCTATCAGATGCCGAGGAGTTGCTCCGCCCAAGAGGATCAGAAGCAGTACGTGACATTACTGCAGGCATCCATTTCTCTCATCAACACCATTCAGTGCGCAACGGCAGTGCGAGCGTGGAGGACTCGGAGGATTCCGAGGACGAAGATGAGCCATCTCCGGCAGCGAGAACGAGTCACAAGTGTGCGTTCTCTATCATTCCCCATACTCTCGACCTAATGCGACAACAGCTAAGAGAAATACCATCATTCGAGCTCGACTCCGAGTCGGACTCATCGTCGCAGCCGGCGAAGAAGAAGACGAAGATAGGAAATATATATTTCGGACACCAACTACCCGATCTTGACATGTTCTCTAGGCATGGGGCCAAGCCAAGCGACAAAAAATGGTATCTTACAACTCCACATTCGGGTTTCACGCTGAAATATCCTACTTTTATCCGCAGGTGACCGAATTCGCGCGACTAAAAGTACCGCAAATCAGGAAAGACTCCTGGGTCCGATCTGATGGTGCTGGTGAGGATGGGATGCTCGCGGACATCGAAGTCCAGCCCTTGGTAGGGTAGACTCGAAAACCGATCCTACAGCCGACATTAAGAAGTTTTTGGTGAACCTTTGATGATGAAAGGGAAGCGGGGTCCAGAGCTCAAGTTACATCACAAATGCATAATGTGTGGGTGAGGCCCAATTTCTTTTGCTTCAAGTCCTTACTTTGGCTCAATACCCTCATTTAGCAAATATCTCGTGGCGGAGGCCACGACAAACCGGTGTCATATGGCCAAGCATGCTGTAAGTATTTGGTTCTTTGCATTCCCGGATGTTGTGCTGAGCCCCGTAAATATTCAGGACATATATTGGGCATGGTGTGAAGAACAATTTCGAATCGAAGCTCGAGGACAATGTTTCAGCACGGAAAAAAGCGGCTGCCGACCCGAGGAGGCGAAAGCAAAGCTTCACGAACAGACCCTCGATCTGCATCTGCGCGACAAGCCCAAAAGGGTTGTTCTGTATAGCGACAGTGCACTCCAAGATGCAGCTTTGGAATGGCTTATTGCGACAGATCAGGTTCGTGGTCATTTTTTTCATTCCCGGTGCGTATCTAAATAAATATTGTCGTAGCCTATCAACACCTTGAATCACCCCAAATTCAAGGAAATGGTAAACATTGCTGCCTGCGCCCCCAATGGCGTCAAAATTCCAGGAGGAAAGGCAACTCGGGACGAGATTTTGAATCTGTTTCAAAAACAGATGGAAAATCTGCGGGTGCGCATCCACGTAAGTTTTCCTTCATCTCATTTTCCGCTGTGCTTATGAGAGGGTTCCGTAGAGCGATAAAGTCACCGGCGAAATTTCCATCACCTGTGACGCTTGGCAGGCCAGCAATGTTGACGGATACTATGTCGTGACTGGGCACTGGATTGACGAGACATCACCTGGTGTTTGGAAGCTTCAGGAGGCGATTTTAGGCTTTACCCGCCTCAACAATGCCCATCACGGTATGCGTCTGGGCCAAGCTCTTTTCAAGATTGTTAAGCGAATTGGGATTGAACGCTGGGTAAGTTGATTTATTTTCTGCACTCTTTATTCTTATCTCGCTTGTAAAAGGTCGGATATGCCACATGCGACAACACAGCCAACAATGGCACTACTGTACAGGTGTGTATGGTAGCGACGTAACGCGTAACGGTGGGTCGAAAATGTTGCCTAAATTCCGCAGCATAACGCATAACGGAGGCCCGGTTGCTACACTGGAAACAGATTTGAAAAATATTTTTTTTTCGGCCCAAAAACCATCGAAAATTCGCAAAAAATTCGCATTGAACTATCAATTGTCAAAGGTTTCATCTGCTAAATTACCCTCTCTCCACAGGACTCACCCCGTTCCTTGAAAACCAGCTGCGCCCCCCGGAGTTTGTGGGTCTCGAAAGCCACCTCAAGCCTTCGGTTGAAGGCAACATGTCCCCTTCATTCTCGACGTCGTCTGGATCCAGATAAAAATGATAAGTCGAGTCGTCGGCGGGAGGATTAACGTCGGCAAGTTTGCAAGGAGCTTGGATAGGTGTTTTACACGAGTGTCGAGATCTCTGGGGATTCCCTGAGGTAAGGCTGGCCCAATTTCTTTGGCCGGCATGACGGGATGAGCTTGATGAAAATTTCGCAAAAATTTCGCGTCAGGAAAATGTCGTAAATGCCGTAAAAACATATATTGGCGTCCCAGTATTTACGACATTGCGACGATCTACGCTTTGCGAAAAAGCTGAAGCGCCTTGAGAACTCCCACATCGCGGTTGCCTAATTTATTGACCGTAACGCATAACTCCTGGTCCGTCGCTACACCGTAACCCAATTTTTTCGTAATGCCTCCGGCGCGGTTGCCTCCATACACACCGGTACAGTATGCTGGCTGAGTTTGCTCACCTCATCAAGCTCAAGACTGGTCTTGTTTGGAATCCCGTTGAGCAGTGCATCGGGTATGTGCATGCGACGCTTGTCTCAACACTGATGAAACCTTTTCGTAGATGTCTCGCGCATATAATTAATATTGCGACACAGAAACTCATTTCTGCGTACAGCAAATCACCTCACTTTGATGCATGCGAGCCAACAGCTCACATCCCAGATACCTCCAAACTCATGCGCGACGAGATTGGCCTCGTGTGTGCAATTTCCGTGAAGGTCTGTGTCTCCACTCTCTGTTCCTTGTCATTCTTTGCTCTGATACTTTTCCAGGAGCGGTCGTCCTCGAAACGCAAGAATTTGTTCAAGGCCATCCAGTTCCGCCACAACGCTGACCCGCAGAGATTGCAAAGCAAATGGTCATTGATATGAAGGTGCAGTGGTCTTCCACATACATGATGCTTGATCAGGTGTATGCCTTGAAAGAGGCATCAAAATCTCCATCTCTTTTACTCCGTGCGATTATTCATGACATGCAGCAGGATGTGGATACATTTGTTTTCGAAATTGCCATGGACAAGATGGGGGAGAAGTGTACTAAACTAGCAGCATTACAATTAACAGAAGCTGAATGGAAGCACGTCGACCTGTTCCTCAACTTGTTGGCGGTGTGTTTTATTATTCTCCTTTGATGATTACTGATATAATTGCAGTATGCGGAGGAATTGCAGCACAAATTCTCGTCCGATCTCACACTGGTTGAACATTTCAAGTTTTTTGGTGAAAAACTAGTGAAAAATGTTTTGAATTTTACAGCAATTTTTCAGTGAAAAACCAAGTGAAAAACTTGTAACTTCTTCATGAATTTTTTGAACTTCAAAACTTTTCAGCACTTTTTCAGAAATTTTCACAAGGTTCAAAAAGGTCACCAAAATGTTTCAAGTTTTTCACCTACTTTTTGGCGAAAAATTACTGTAAAATTCAAAACATTTTTCACCAAAATTTTCAGTGCAAAACTTGAAATGTTCAACCAGTGTCAAGTCTACTCTTCACCTCACACTCCCGGCGCTGGAGACCTTGCATGCGCACTGGACGAAGTGTGCTGCAGATCCTTTGTACAGCGACTTTGCGGCCACACTCCAGCAGGCGCTGGAAAAGGTTGATGAGTATTATCAAAAGACTTCAAATTCAAACACTTATATGTTTGCGATGGGTAATCTTAATCTATTCTGTATTGTTTGAAGACAATTTAATGCTCCTCAGTGCTTGATCCCGCGAAAAAGCTTTCATACTTCCAAGCGCACTGGCCAACTGAGCTTCAAGAGTCTGCAGTTGAAAATATGGAGGAAACTGTACATCTTCATGCCTGATTTGCTCCAGACGAAATCCCACAGTCCACAGTTCAAACAGTGCTACCTCAAGCTTCACAGCACGTTGTCAGCTGCACCCGTACCTGTCAAAAAGGTCCCCGCCACCAAGCTCCGATGCTCCGTGGTCCGTGAGGATGACGAGACCACCAACAGCACCGAAACCCACATAAACGCACTCAAACCATGGCTCAATGAGTACCAGCAATATCTGATGGCTCGCGAAGTGGTGCCTGAGGGCATGGACACGATTCAGTGGCAGGGGGTAAGTGTCGAAAATATTTTTTGTTCAGCTACCACTGATGATCTCTAATCTCTCAGATAATGCTGCCCGTTATCCTGTGTGGCCATCGCTTGCACGCGACTATCTCGCTGTGATGTCATCATCGGTATCCAGCGAGCGCTCATTTTCCTCCACTGGGATTACAATCAGCAAGAGACACAATTGGATAAAGGCCGACATCGTTGAGGCGTTACAAGTTCTCAAATGTATGATACACCATGATTTGCTCTTCCGTAAGTCGGCTCTCGTGGACAACACCGGGTGCAATGACGAGGAGGATGCTGATGATGGTGAGAAGGAGGGTGATGACAAGGAAAAAGGATGGGATGATTTGTTAGAAGAGGACCCTAATAATTATGACCCGGACTATGATATGGACATCTAATTGGAATTTTTAATATGTTTTTGGCAGTAATAGAGTGACGATGAGAGCATGGCAGATACACTGGGGAAAATAACTGGAAAGCCCTGGCTTGAGCCAAAGCCAAGCCAAGCCAAGCCCTCGCTGATGGCTTGGGCTTTGGCTTGAGGAAAGTGAAGCCAAAGCCCACCCAAGCCAAGCCCAAGCCGGGGCTTCCAAGCCAAGCCAAGCCAAAAAATCACTAGAGGAAACTAAATGGCCCCATCATTTGACTGTCCCATTGACTGGTGGATCACTGTACATAGGGCTGCATAAGTGCCTGTGTGTGGTTTTCTGATTTTATTGTAGCCTTGTTCGGCAGTGTCAGCAGAAAATCACGGTTTCAGGGTGTCTTCAGTAGAACAAGTCTCAAAAAGGTCAGGTTGGGACCTGCGAATTTTTTATGAAGCTTATGTGCATCCCATAGGTATCCTCGACCACTAATCACATTTTATTTTAGATGAAGAAGGGATGGCAATGACTTTCTGTGGGATTTCGTGAAATTGTGGCTATGTTGTTTGTATATATTTTCTTGTGGAGAGGTTCATCCCAACTTTGTCACTCTATAACATCACGTTTCTTTAGTTACATGTCAAAATGTCACTGCGCCTGAGATCTCAATTAAAATACTGTACTATTTCGACCATAGGTTCACGCCATGTCACCCGTCACCTTTCAAGTTCATTTTTCCTAAGTTCATTCCTCGGCAATCACATCAAAATTCCCATAAAAGGCAGTCCGGCGAATGCCGGAGATAAAATTTTGGTGTTTTTGAGCCTACTGTACTATTTCGACCAAGTATTCATCAATTTTCACCCGAGAAGGCCGATAAATTTTGTTTCGATTAAAGGCGATTTTTACACAAATCAAAAAAAAAAAAAATGTGACCTGTGACTGAATACTTGGTCGAAATAGTACAGTATATTTGGGCCTGAAAACTCGACTGTCACCGTCACTGGTACCAAATAGGTTCAGTTCACGACCCTCCGTCACCCGTCACCTGAACCTATGGTCGAAATGGTACAGTATGACACGAGCCGAAATCTCAGCATCGCATATTTAGTTCCACTAGTCCGACTCGGACGTACTGAAGGATCCTAGGATCGAGAACGGGCATCGGAGCGCCCAGCGTGTTCGTAACTTCGAGATGTACGGCTATAGCTAGCCTCACGGTCTGGAAACACGGAAACACGGTTCGACTCGGACTTCCGCCGCGTACGTCGGACCGAGAGAATCCCATCACCCGCTCCACTTTTTATCCCAATCCCTCCCCTCGTCGGCTACCAGCGGTCCTGACAAGCAATTACGTTGCGCGGGCCGATGGCAGCACCTTCATGCACACAGCCTTCGACAACGTCACCTTATTAGGAATATGAATAGAGTCCCGGAATTGCGCATGCATCCCGCGGCCGCGGTCGTTGTCAAGACATGTCCAACGGCGCACACGACGTCAAGACAACGCTTCGCGCGTTCATCAAGGGGTGAATCCCCCAGTACCGACGCGCTTCGGGTATTTCAGTGACCGACTCGGAGGGCTCAAGTGCCTGACGCAATGCCGCCCGAACTCGCCGCTATTAGCTGTATTAGTGTGTGTGGGTAGTCCGCAGCGCTACATATGCATATCACGCTGCCCCATTGACATCCTCCGTTGCATTAATATTGCTCAGTCTTTATTATGTGTTACGCGCACGTAGTTCTGCATGGACTCTTCTCTCCTCCTGCTGTTGTGTCTCTCATTCACCCTGGTGCTTGTCTGGCATCGGATCAGATCGCGGCATCAGGCACTTCCACTCCCCCCGGGCCCGCGTGGCGGCCTCTTCACTGGTGTCAAGTCCCAACTCCCAAAATCCGAGCCCTGGAAAACGTACGCGGCCTGGGGGACCCAGTTCGGCGGTGAACATGAATCACACTTGTTATTGAACCATGTTGATGCGGCAGAACTCAACACCCCAGGCACCATCGTGTGTTTCCGCGTCTACAACCGCCTCACCTGCGTCCTCACCACCCCCGCCGCCGTGCACGACCTCCTCGAGAAGCGCGCGGCGATCTACTCCGGCCGCCCGATGTCGTGGATGTTCCAGGCCATCTGCGGCCGCGCGCACGCCGTGTTCAACGTGTCGTCCGAGCACCCGAGGCACAGAGTCTACCGCAGGCTGTTGCAGAGCGGGCTCAGTGCGAATGTGGTCAAGTCGTATTGGCCGATTCTAGAGGAGGAGACCGAGGTTCTGATTCGGGGGTTGACGGAGACCCCAGAGCAGTATGAGAAGCATATCCGGCGGTATGTGATTGCGGTTTATGTGTACTGTTGAGTCTCAACTGACTTGAGCACCGCTGCTAATAGCAATGCCACGGCCGTCATCATGAAGGTTGAATTGACTTTTGTGCGCGTTTTCCATCGCTCTGATATTTTAGGTTGCTTTCGGGTACACTATATCTGGACACGATGATCCATTCATCTCGTTCGTGAGATTTCCTCGACCTCTAGCAGTGTTCTGAATCTCAACGATTTACAACAGCATCGCTGAACAATCCTCAAAGATCTCCGGATGGGCAATGGCCCCCGGACGGTGGCTCGTCGATTACTGGCCAATCCGTGCGTCCTTCGATAAAACAAAATGATACTTGACAGAGCCAGCGTTACAGTCCGCTTCATTCCCTCCTGGTTTCCGCTCGCACATTTCAAACGCCAAGGCGCGGAATGGCGCGGAATCCTTAACTCGGTCTCGGAAGTCCCACATAATTGGGTCAAATCTCAAATCGCACGTCGCTCTAACTCTTCCAACCCAAGCTTCGCTAAATATCCAATCGAACTCCAGGCATGCGGAACCAACGTCCCCTCGTTTACGTCGCGGCTGCTCCGGGCTGGAATGTCCGAGGAGGAGGAGGACATTGTCAAATGGTGCGCCGGGGCACTGTACGCCGGGGCAGCAGACACGGTTCGCACCACGGACTCTTCCATTGCTCTTTGCTTCCTAACGTTGAACGCAGACCGTGTCGGCAATGATCTCGTTCGTGCTCCTGATCGCTTACACCCCTCCGTCCAGCAGCGCGCACAAGCCGAGATCGCCTCCGCGATACCGGGCAGCCCCGGGTCGTAGACGCCCAGCGCCTCCCGTATCTCCTCGCAGTGCTGAAGGAGGTGCTCAGATATGCACCCGTT